>JAHREE010150401.1:102356-117081 GCA_033628505.1 Tringa tobata | reverse complement strand
TCCGTGGAATTCCTATTTCAGAATTTTAAAATTTTTGTTTGGTTCTTTGAGTCTATATATCATAGAATATATAAGCTATGTATATATAGTTTATATATATATATAAACTTTATATATACAAACCTCAAAATATAAAAACCTTAAGTAATTTATTGTTTAAAAAGCACTCAAAGCCTGCTTTTTCTTTGTAGCCCTTCACTGGTCTGAAAAAAACTCAGAAACTTTAGATGGACAAGTCTATCGTTATGGTTCAGGAAGTATATTCTTTCCAAACAACAAACTCTTATAAATTTCTGGAAATATTATTCTTTGGCTTGAAATTCATTACGTTTATTTCAGTGTGCTCCTCTTTCAGAGAGCATTCAGCAAAATGTTGGATGGCTGCATATTATCACATTTGAATTTCACGTTGCACATTGAAATAAATGACTCCATGCGTTTATATCAATTTTCAGTCAAGAAAGCTTTTTCTTTTTTTTACCTTGCTGGATATATCTCTATTTTAACATTTTAATGTTGCACACGCTCAAAAGAGACACAGAAGACTCGTCCATTTTATGTGCAATTACTCACCACAGTTTTTAAGAGCAAGAGAATTTTGTGCAAATAATATGTTAACGCAACATTAGTCATGAGATGTGTTAAGAACTTAAACAGCACAAGTCAGAAACTGATCAACTAAATTGTGATTCCCGCAGCAACATTAAGTTAGCCTATTATGCATATACGTGAGAGAGAAATAAAAGTACAGTTTATAGAGACATAAAGCGCTATGTATAAACAAGATGATGGCTTATTTAAAATTAGAGGTCCTGAAGCCTGTGTAATATCTTGGATTAGTTACAGCTGCTTTGGGAACCGTAACATTGACATTTGTGATTTCTGCCTGCTTACTTTTTCCTGATAGTACACATAATGCTGACTTTCCCAAAGTTATTATATATTGCAAACTTCTCTGAAAAGTACGTTTCGCTGGGTTCATCAGCTGATGGATGGTAAATAATAATTTACTCTGAAAAATCTTCTGCTTAATTGTTAAGGGCATTTTGCAATAATTTTAAATTCTGCAACATTCAGAGAAGAAACTTAAACTTCCAGTTATTCGTCACATAAAATAGCACCTAAAATGAAGCAAGATTTAAATGCCTCATCAGAGAAAACTGAGAGTATTTAAGATAATGTTTTACAGACTTTATTCCTAAAATCTCTGTTCCTGCATATGCTTGCTCACTGGTTTTGACCAAAAGCATGGGAACAGCAGTTGCTAGTTTGGGAAGAAACACCCAGTGAAAAGAAAACTGGTAAAATTTCTGAGGTTTCTGAGATTCTGATTCACTGAAGTGAAGAATTCTCTATTTAGAAACTATCTGTCCTTAAGTGCATTGTCAGTTTTTAGCTCAGTAAGGGCCACATTGCTATAGTGATGACAGGAATTAAGAAGTAAATATATTTTAAGTAGTAATCGTGAAAAGTACAGATCCTCCGAATATTTTCTTATTGTGTGCAATTAATGAAAGCAACCAAAAAAGCTAAAAGCATAGTCAGAGGCTTTTAATGTTGTTTCTTTATCTATTGTCTTAGTTTTGAAATATTATGGATTAATTTATTTCATAACCTTGGTTCTTGATTCTTTATTTCTTGCGTAAGCAATTCATAATCAAAGAAATGAAAAGAGATGAGAACCATAATGTAGAGAAAAATTTGTGCCAAAAATTAACAGTAATTTGTTTGATTTAAAAAGGTCTGCTTTAAATGCAGTGATTTTGGGAGAATAATAGGGAAATTCTATTTATCCAAGCTGTACTTACTAGCTTAGTACAATGTAGTAATAACATGTGAAAGATGATAACATTTTATTATATCTTCCTTAGGGGGGTTATTTGAATAGGATTCCTGCCTGTTGCCATTGCTGTTTTTTATTTTCATCTTTCAGTTCAGCAGCAAAAACAGGCCTGAAGGAAAAATCATTTAACCCATCCATTTTTTGTGGTTTAAATATTTACCAAGTGTCCAACCAACACTTCTTGGCTTGCTCCAATAGTGCTCAGCATCCCCTGGAACTTTTCATCCATCTACTAACTAAATGTGGGTTTGACTGCTTAATCACCATGGTTAGATAAAACATTTTAATTGTGTGACCACAGACTATTTTCAATGCAACTTCCATATAAAAAGTAAGTGGGACTCTGATTATGAAAGCTCTAATATATCTAATTGTAATGGAAAAAAATACTTAAATTTAGAACTTTTTATGGTCATTTATATTGAAGTAAACACTAGAAGATTTAGCCAAAATTGAATAAATAGTAGTTGAGAACACAGTCACAGGGTATTTTCAATGTATGTTTCTCTTCACAGTTTTCTCAACTATTATGTGCGTAAGAAGATTTATTAAATTATAAATGGGGATCAAAATATGTCAGCTATGGATATACTATTTGGTGAGAAAATTTTGAAGGGAAAGTGAAAACAAGCTTACAGCTAGTCTGGGTGTTAGTGAAGAAAAATGGAAATGACAATGTTATAAAAAGAAAGCAGTATCAAGAGTGTATTTCTTCTGTCTTTGAAATAATGTAAGTACAGACACATTTCGACAAAAGTATTTTTGTATCCCTGTCTGTGATGTATCTTGTTTACAGGTTGTGTTTCCAATCTGTGGTATGACTTTTTTTTTTTTTCCAGTTTTGAACTATATTACCCTGTTTCATAGAATCACAGAATCATAGAACCATAAAATGATTTGTGTTGGAAGAGACCTTTAGAGATCACCTGACCCAAAACCCCTGCAATGAGCAGGGACATCTTCAACCAGATCAGGTTGCTCAGAGCCCCATCCAGCTTGGCCTTAAATGTTTCCAGGGATGGGGCATCCACCACCTCTATGGGAAACCTGGGCCAGTGTCTCACCACCCTCATTGTAAAAATGTCTTCCTTATATCTAGTCTGAATCTACCTTTCTTTAGTTTAAAACCACTATTCCTCTTCCTGTCGCTCCCCTTCCTGATCCAGAGTCCCTCCCCATCTCTCCTGGAGCCCCTTTAGGGACTGGAAGGGACTCTAAGTTCTCCATGGAGCCTCCAGACTGAACCCCCCCAGCTCTCTCAGCCTGTCCTTACAGGAGAGATGTTTCATGTTCTACCCCTCTTATCATTTTTGCAGCCTCTTATGGACCCGCTCCAATAGAGAGTTAATTATTTGCGTTAGACCTTTCAAGACCATTGAAGAATTGCAGTGTAAACCCCCTTCTGTTTTAAGTAGAATGTAGAATTTAGATGCTGCCAGCTGCATAGTCAAGGTCAGATGCAACCATCAAAGCCTTGAAGAACATGAATTCTACACAGTGCACTTGAATTTCTTTTTTCAAAACTTTATTGTGCTTATTATTGAGTGTTGCTATTGATCCCCTAACCATCCTTCACTTGTACAGCAAATGTACCAGCACTCTTGGTTAGACTGCAATTAAGACCCTGGATTTTTTTATCTGAAAAAAACTTGAATGATACTTTTTCTAGATTTTGGCCCACAGTGATGTAGGTGTTGTAACATTGCTTGTAGTGTCTTATTCCTACCATTATGAATGTGATATTCACAACGCAATATTATTCACAAGATTTCAGCAACTTTGGGGTAAGTATTTTGAAAATGGGCACAAACCGCTAACCACAGCGTTAAGTCCTTGTCTCATCAATATCTCTAAGGTTTAGATTATATCTAAACCATAAACTTCTTAACTGTCTTTGCCCATGCCCAGCTTTCCCATCTCTTTGAGGATTATTTTTGGGTTGTTCAATCCCCCTGTTAGTTTAAATCTATTGCCTTTTATTTCCAATGACCATAGAAAACATTTTTTTTTCCATTCTGTGTTGACCATGTTTTTATATATGAAGATATCTCTCATGTCTCTCCTATGTGTCTTGCTCTTTAGCTACATCTTTGCTGATTTACCATATTTTTTAGGCAACTGATCATCCTTCCAGAGCTTTTCTGCTGGTGGTCCAAACAGGACCCCACTTTGAGGCTCTTACCTGTGGTGATTATTTCTGAAAATTTAGTGATGTAGATTTAACATCTAAAATATGTTATTCTTTATAGAATTTAGATATTTTTTTTTCCCAATGGATGTAGTAGTGATGTCCCACACTGTGTGAATGTCTCTAAAACTCCTCCTGCTTGTTTCTTATTGTACTTTTATTCAGCTGATTATTCCAACGCAGAGGTAGCATTTGGTTCTCTCACTGAACTGAATCCTGCTTTTGTCGAGCCAGTTGTGTTGAGACAACTTTGAATTCTAATCCTGCCTTGCCAAATGTTTGTGGGTTGCCCCTGTGTGGTATTTTTTGTAAATTGAACAAATATGCTCTATATTTCATCATCTTTGTCCCTAATGAAAAAGAGACCGCACCCAGGACAGGCAGCAATGGAATGATACTGCATGTATCCATCTAGTTTGAGAGTAAACTACCAATAAAATTCTTCCAATAAGTTGTTTACATTCATGCTCATGTTGTACTCATGTAATACTTATTCTCAACTGTTAGACCCAATTTTCAGTTTGTAGGACTTTTGTTGAGTTTCAGTTCCTGGAATAATGCTTCTTTCTAGCCATTAACTGCTTGCTTTATTTGCTATTCCAGATATTGTTCAGAATGTCCCCAAATGGGACAGCCACTGTCCCATTCTCTATTGCCACAAAGGCCTGTGCCTAGAACGACTCTGCTATGTAAATGGGCCTTGTTTATTTTATTTTCTGATTTGATGAACAGTAGTGGACTGTCACCTCTCAAGTTTCTTTGATCTTTCCTCCATGTCATTGTTTCATGGAAGAAAATAATTCTGATTTACCTTTTGAATACATGTGGCAGGTTTTGATATGGGCTGGTGTTTTCCTGGGAAAACAGATTTTTCATAGTTCACTGACAATATATTCAGACAGGCCACTGCTAACTCAGCTGGTTTCATTTAACATTAACATTAGCTGATGGAGGAAAGAGGCAAATGCTGGAGAATATTTAAATAAAGCTTGAGGATTATTTGATAAAAACAGAAATAACTGGGTCCCGTTGTGGAATACATGCCAAGTCTTAAAATCCTGAAATGAATATTTAACTTTCAGTCTTTTTTGGTATACTACAGATCCTTGTGCTTATGGCTGGAAATGGATCCTTTCTTGCTGGCTGCATAATCACAAAGGCCAGCTTTACACCTGTTTAAAATTTTGAAAATAATAGAGTATTCAGAAGACAGCTTGAGAAGTTAGGATATGAGGGAGTAGAAGATTTTCTTTTGAGATCTGCCAGGCTGTAGTGACAGAATTGAAAAGCTCCAAATATAGCATCACTTGCCAACTTCAAGGTAATCTATGAAATAAAAGAGTTAGGGAAGTTTAAATTTAAACTTTATGCATCACTACCTCTCAAGAAAGTGCTATAATAAAGCATTGTATCTTGCTTTAACAAATGAATTTGTACTTTAGGAAGAAAAAGGCTGCAAATGTGGAAATGCATTCCTAAAGCAATCCAAGTAGTCTTGTATCTGCTTTGCACAAAGTACATGTATATTGCTATCACAAAAGTAGCATTTTATCATCATTTTGCAATTAAGTGAATGAGTGTCAAAAAGCACCATGCTGCAGGGAGTGAAGTTTATGGAAGAGAAGGATTTGCTAAGACTAGCCAATTTTGTTTATACTGGCAAGCTTGCATATAAACTTAAAATATTTTTTGTTTATTTTTAGGGTCTTAAACAGGGCAAATTTTATATTCTTAAATTACTTTATGCATATTTGCAAAATCTGCTTATGAACACTGCAAGGGATAGGTATGTTTACAGGCAGGTCATTTTGTAGGTAAACACGCATAAATGTAGCAAGTAGAAAAATAAGTAGATGTCCCTGAGCTCAATGTCAGGTGTACCAAAAAATTTCTGTATTACATTTTTATATACAGAATCACAGAATTGTAAGGGTTGGATCATCTAATCCAACCCCCTGCCAGAACAGGGTCACCCAGAGCAGGTCCCACAGGAACATGTCCAGGTGGGTTTGAATGTCTCCAGAGAAGGAGACTCCACCACCTCTCTGGGCAGCCTCTGCCAGGGCTCTGCCACCCTCACAGCAAAGAAGTTCCTCCTCATATTGGCATGGAACTTCCTGTGTTCCAGCTTGTGTCCATTCTCCCTTGTCCTGTCCCTGGGCACCACTGAAAAAAGCCTGGCCCCATCCTCCTGACACCCACCCTTTCAGTATTTATAGGTGTTGATCAGATCCCCCCTCAGTCTTCTCTTCTCCAGACCCAAATCACTCAGCCTTTTCTTATCAGAGAGATGTTCTAGTCCCCTCATCATCTTTGTAGCCTTCTGCTGTCCCCTCTCCAGCAGTTCACTGTCCTTCTTGAACTGGGGAGCCCAGAACTGAACCCAGGACCCCAGATGGGGCCTCCCCAGGGCAGAGCAGAGGGGCAGGATGACCTCCCTCCACCTGCTGGCCACGCTCTTTTTAATACACTCGAGGAGATCATTGGACTTCTTGGTGACAAGGGCACATTGTTTGCTTATGGATTGTCTTCCTCCATGTCTGGTCTCTTTATAATAGAGCTTTGAACATTCTTTTAAGCCTTCAGTTTGGAAGGAAGATTGGAGACTATCAGTGTGCGTAACAAAATCTCTTATTCACTTTTGGGCTGCCTCTGCCATGTCTGTCTGAAAACCTTCACAGTATTATTTCAAGTTTTCATTTAATCCATGTACAAAGCACTGAATGATGAATTTTCAAGAGGTTGTAAGACTTTTTATCTTTTCTTGGTCACTCATTTATAGGTGGAGAAATTTCTTGCTTACTTTAGATTTGTATAATTGATTTTTTATTTTGAGCAGTGCCTAGTTAATATTATAGGATTAGCTGCACAGCTGACTAATTTCTCTTTTCTGTATTGTTAAAGTTTCTATTTGCTTCTGTCATTTCACTCTGAATTTTGAATATTTTGCTATCTAGATTTCAGTGAACAAACCAGGACACATTTAAAAACCTTCTGGTGATACTAACAGTCAATATTACTGGCTGAACTCAAAAGAATGTTATATTTTTATAACATTTGATTTATTTGGTTTAGAACCAGAAAAACAATTTGGAAACATTCCAAGAAATCAGAAATACCAGACACTTAAAATTCCAGTATGTCAACTACAAAACAAATAACAGTTGATCACATTTTAAAATGTCTCAGAAACTGCTATTCCCTTGGAAAAACTACAAGGATTTGGATATCAGAATTAGACATACAACGGGATGGTAGTATTAAGTGTAGACAGGAAGACATACCCTTCCATATTTAGATATTTTACTTACTGTACTTCCATTAAAAAATAGAGTAAGCCCCCTGGATCCATACCACATGCACATATTTTTTCCTTCATGAGTCCACATCCTGAGCTTAACTGGCCAAAACTGCCACTGAAACTGAAACTGGATCCAAGACCTTTCTTTTTAATATGGAGGCTTTAGTTTCTTTTTTGGCACACACATACAAACATGCGTGTTCCCAGTTTTGTGTATATTCCCCTGTATTATATGTATAAGAGTTCCCTATTCTCTTAAGCGTGCTGTCCCACTGATGTAACATGGCCTACTTGACATAAATAGATGGGACATGTCACCACATGATGCGTCACTGTGGACATAGGAACAGATGTGCTCTTCAGAAATTCGTGGTTAAAACATCTGTAATATGTGATTAAAGAAATATTTATTTTTCAAAAGTGAAAGATTTACTCCCCACAAAAATGTCGCTCTGGTAAAGTTCATGTCTTTTAGTACTTTATGCTTTTAATAACTATGGTGAATATTGTACCATAAAGCTCCTGCTGGTTAAACTGCATTGGAATCACGCGAGTATCTTTCAAAAAATTAAAACCACCAAAACATATTTCAGACCCCTGTGTAATCATTTGAGCCTAGTACTAGCCTTTCCTTAGGAAAATCTTCCTTCAAAGTTAAGGCAAACTTTGAGCAAAAGCTGTGGAATGGAGTTTAACTGGTCACTTAGATTTCTACAGACTCTTCAGTCCATTGTTTTCTAAAAAGAAAATAAAAACAATGCTGTATGTTTTCAGCAGGATCTTTTTGCAAGACCTAAATAACATAAAACAAAGGGGTTTTCACAGCCATTATCTTTAATACTCCAAAGTAATTTTATGTCATCCATTGACTTTGAAATTGAAAAAAAAAAATCACTGTTGAAGAGAAGTCAGGATGGTAAAATTCAAGTGATAGAATCTCAGCCTTTGAGTTCTTGATGATAAATGGATAATTGCCATGTATTTTATAAATAGAGAAACTCACATTTATCGAGAAAAAAATACAATCTTTGCTTACCTATGTGTATTTTCTTTATTAAGAATTAATTTATTAAGTATTACTTAAATATGGTTAACAATGGGACAAATAGTGGCTTATCTAACTACGGGGACTTTTGGAAGTAGATGAAAGGACAAAGTTGGAAGGGGAAAGAAGCTGAAAAATAGATTTCCTATCTTTTTGAGGAAGAATATTGAGCACGCCCTAAGCTCCCCTAGTGATTATAAAGAAAATTGTTATTGGTTTTTATTCAAAGCTATTAATACCTCACTCTCTGTTCTCTTTGCTGTTTTGCACAGAAATACCAAAATATGGATACACGGTTTGTGACAATAGGACTGAAGAGACGTGACCAGGTCACGAGGGCAAATATTATGTCCCAAGTTTGAAGAGACCTAATATAAAGTAGTTATTGAGATTTACAGTTCCGAGTGCTGTGCCCTAAGAGTGCTCAAAACAAAAAGAGTTTTCATGTCCTTTTCCACGATGCTTCTTAAGTCCCGAACAATGGAATTGTCTTGCTTGGCAGGCGGAATAGACAATCTGAGCTGTCTTCACTCAGGAATGAAATTGAATGTTTCTTGCTGCGAAGAGTTTCCATTTACCCTATTGTTTGGACAAATTGACTGTCTCTGTGGTAACAGACCCATGCCAAAGGATGAGAAAAGTTATCTGTGATTAAGATTCAGTCAGTTTTGAAGACTGCGTTTCTGCAGGCACTCAGATGAACTTCGGGAGGAATCATAACTACTGAAATACAGAGAGTGGGCAGTAGACTCCTTAATAGCACTGGCTGTAAAATGGGATTAATCTTTTTTCTGTAATTTAGAATTTTTGTCATGTGGCTTTAATTTCTGAAACCATATGCATGTTAATTCCTGGATATGGATTCTCTCTTTCAGATTCAAACTTTCATTTACACATAGCCAGATAATCATCAAATGATGTTAAGCTTTGTGTTTAGTTAGACAAGATATTCTCCAAAGACTGTCTTAGAATTTGTTACCTCCAGAGATCAGCGTTATAAACATTGATCTCTGAGGGTCATTCCACTTCTAACCACATATTTAACGTATTATTTCTTCACAGTCACATTATCACAGAATCACAGAATGACATGGGTTGGCAGGGACCTCTGGAGATCACCCAGTCCAACCCCCTGCCAGAGCAGGGTCACCCAGAGCAGGTCCCACAGGAACGTGTCCAGGTGGGTTTGAATGTCTCCAGAGAAGGAGACTCCACCACCTCTCTGGGCAGCCTCTGCCAGGGCTCTGCCACCCTCACAGGAAAGAAGTTCTTCCTCATGTTGAGATGGAACTTCCCATGTTCCAGTTTGTGCCTGTTACCTCTTGTCCTGTCCCTGGACACCACTGAAAAAAGACTGGCCCCACCCTCTTTTTGTTTGTTTAGTTTGTTCTAATAAGTGTGTTTTTCTTGGTAATCGTGTACTTTAAATAATGACAGTTACATGAGTACTTTGTAAAATAAACAATAAACATAAATGGTGCATGCTATAAGAGTTTGTTTACAAACAATTTAGGTTGATTTCATGTGGATTTTGACATTTACAAGAAGTACACCCTTGATTTTTTTATTTTTTTTTTTCCACTGGGGGAGCAGGTCTGGACAGCTGACTGTAACCTTTCAGGACGCAGAGTTTTCTCAGTTACCTTTTGGGGGTCACTTGTGATCTGAAGGATTTCCCCAGGGGCTGTAGGTTACATTTTGAAAACCACTGTTCTTAGAAGCTGAAAGGTTATTCCACTCAAAAACTTTAAAAGAAGGCTTTGAGAGGATGATATTAGTTTTCTGGTGAAAGGGCATTAGACCTTTCCTTAGCAAGAAAGAGGAGGAAGGACAGCACTGTCTGGAAATGTTGTCTGTAATTCACAAAAACATGTATTACATACTTTTGCCTACATTAAATTTTTATTATATGTCTGAGATTAAGCACTGGTGATTTCTCTTTAGAGATGTTATTTTATTTTTTAACCTATAGAATAATTTTGCCTTCTTTGACTGGACAACAAGAAAATGTAACTCAAAAGACAGGAAAACATGGACATTGTATTAAAGCTTGGAATCTGAAAAGTGGAAAAGAACTGATGTTCCAGGAAAAAAAACATATAAATGGGATAAAATCACACATCTAGACCTCAGGTCAATAATTTAGCATCTCATTTTCACTGTTCATCCAGCTTTTACTGGGTATAATCATTACAGCTCTTAGAAAAATAAAGGACAACATAGAACAGAAAAGCTGAATTCTGTTCTATCTTTAATTAGTGAAATCATTCTATGATTTTATGAAAATATTTCATCAAAGCTTTCTGGAAATAGAATTACAAAATCTTACTAGCTCTATAATAGGTAACTCACAGAGATTTTGGAAACCGCAAAATTCTGTGAACCCTGTTGATGAGCGAGTTCTCCGTGGGAAAAAAACAGAGATGAGAGCTTTGCAAGGGAAAAAGAGACTTTTGGAAGGACAGCAAGTGTCTTCAGCAGTTGAAGTAAGTTGGTCTAGGGAAAGCTCTGAGTGACTGGTAGAATTCTTCTCATTCTTAGTGCATCCCAGAGCAGGGATATTTTTCTTTTGCAGAGGTGCTACTTTCTCCTTTCACAGCTAAAAATGAAGTTAAATTTTAAATGTTTACTTATTTTTTACATCATTCTGTTTGCTGAATTGCTTGCCTCCTGAGTATAAACATCTGATCTCTTTGTCATTTCCCAGACAACCTTCTGACATATTGATAACCAGAAGTTTTTCACAGATTGTACTTTGAAGAAAAAGAGTATTCTGGAAAAATTTTTAAAAAATAAGTAAGTTATCTGTTTCAATAACCTTTCTTTCTGTGTTGACACACAGCTAAAGAAAGAAAAAAACAACACAGCATACCCTAGACTATCTCTATTTCCAAGTTAATTCTACCTCCTGGAGAGGTTGACTATTGATTCTGGGGAAGACGGCAGTACAGGTTAATTAAAAATTTTTTATCATAGAATCACAGATAGTTAGAGTTGGAAGGGACCTTAAGGACCATCCAGTTCCAGCCCCCTGCCCTGGGCAGGGACACCTCCCACCAGACCAGGTTGCTCCAAGCCCCATCCAGCCTGGCCTTGAACCCCTCCAGGGATGGGGCAGCCACAGCTTCTCTGGGCAACCTGTTCCAGTGTCTCACCACCCTCACAGCAAAGACTGGTTAATAAAACAGATATAACTGGTACGGAAAACAACAGCAGCCACTGTATGATAATTGTTGTTTCTCTCCCAGTGTTCTGAATATCTTGTTTAGCTTTCAGATAAAGAGATAACATATCCCAATAAAAAACCCTCAGATACAGCTGCAAGTAATTTTTTTTTTTTATCATATAACTGTAGTCAAGTTATATAAAAGTTATCACATGCAATTCAGAAGTTAAACTTCTAAGTTAAACAATTAAAAGGTATGAAATCTGGAAGCTAAATTTTTTTATAACCTTGACTGTGTGATATAATATTTCAAAACAGCCTTATACAGTTGTTTGCTTTCTTCAGTGAGAAATTTGACCTCATTCAGCCAAAAAAACTGTGTTCTTTAGCCCATCTGTTTTGAGGCCCATAGACATTACAAAGTGGCTTGTACATAAGTTATTTTTTTCCTTTAAGGTTCCAGAGTGAAACAGACCTGTCTCCTTCCACATGAACCTTTCAGATAATACTGTCAGCATCCTCAGGACTCAGTTTTCATCTTTAACTGCTCATTAAATGAATGCCTGTTCCTGGGAAACTCAAACTCTACTGACCTCCTTAAGACTTTGTTCAGATTATAATCACTAAATCCATTCATTCAGGAAAAATAACATGTGACATATGAGAATAATTACAATTAACCAACACAGCTTCATTTTGGCTTATCTAAGACTGAAATACTGAATGAATGATCAATTCCTGGTGGGGAAATTCTCATCAAATAAGTGTGAAGTACAGTTGAATAATGAGTAAGTCAAGGAAATTACACTTAACTAATGAACATTAGCTGAACAGAAAAATATGTTCAGTATGTGACACAGTAAATAATTCATTTGGGAAAAATGATGCTTAAGGAAGTCCAAATATTTCCAAACACAAACACTGTCCTGCTTGGGCCTTGTTAGAAGACCTCCTCTCTGAAGTAGTAATTTATCTCTTCTTTAAAATAATTTTCAATACATTTATACTCTACGTAATAATTTTCATTGTCTTTATTTAGTCTGACCACATTCTTTTAATGGCAAGTCTTTGAATGAGTTATGGAGAGGAGATCTGTCATGTGGACAACTTTAATTTTGACAACTTGAGACTAAAACACTCTTTTCCTGCTAGAAGATTCATTATGACAGATGCAAGATATTCTCTTAGTACTTTTGCATATATCAAGTTTCTCATGTTTCTGTCTGTGTAAATGCTCCTTCAAGATCACAACAAAAAAAGTGAACCTTAGCTTCTCTGTGAAGTTCACATGATTCCCACATTCAGAAATAGGCCACTTTGCCCACAGGTCATTCTTCTGGCCAGCAACTGCTTATTTTACTTCTGAGTTTGTAACACTGAGAAATCATCACAGAAGAGAAGTTTTGCTCATGTTATTGCCACTACTTTGTGAACATAATTGGTACTGACTCCAGCTAACTATGCACTGCTTATTTACAGTTATAAACTGTTTGTAAATATTTTTAGCTGTCTTTTGAGTTACAAAAAACAATTAAGGCAAGTAGCCTGAATCTGCTGCCCAGAAGTTTTACTTAAAAGTAAGACTCAGCTCTTCTCAAGCAAAGAAATGGATCACAACCCGTGAGTTGTACTGTATGAGTCAAGACAAGGACAGTCATTGTGGGCGTAGGCAGAAGTGTATTTTCCTTGGAGAATCTCCATTTCCATGGAGATCTGCTCTCTAGGACTAGATTTTGAGCTGGAGAAAGACAGAGATGTTGAATGAGTGGGAGGAATCATCATTTGCTGCCCTCACATAGGCGCAGCTACTAATGTATATATGTACCAGGCATCCAAGTGCTCCTCAAATGATCTGTATTCCAGGTGAGATGTCCAGGGCAGGGTTAAGACCACACCATGAAACATTCATGTCTTGCCACTTAGTGTGGTAGAAGAAAGCAAACCCATAAGCAATTTGCATGAGACAGACCACTGTTGTATGTGTCTGGATCCAGGCACATCGCTCAGGCTTACTTGGCTGCCCAAAAGCAGCAAGTTTGGAATTAAATAACATGAGAGAAACTACATGAGAGTGAGTATTTAAGAAATATTTTTCCAATTAAAGATTCAAATGTATTTGGAGCGTGCAAAGTAGATTTTCTTGAATCTGACTCTTGGATGCTGCCAGCCCTTTGCTTCTCAAATCCTGATCTTGACTCCTTGGAGTATCCAAGGAAAGGCAGCACTTTCAGCACAAAAAAAAAAAAAGAAGATTGCCATTGCTTGATTACAGGTATCCATCTGGCACAGGATATTTGCCCCCAACTTTCATTCTTTCCTTTTTTATGAGAAGAAAATCGTTATACTGTGCAGGTAGTTCTCAGCAGAGCTGTGCTGTCCCTTGGCTTGGGCGGGGGGGACAGTGCTGAGGAGGCTGGGGAATGCAGCCAATCTCTCTTCAGGCTGTCATCACAGGAGAGCACCTCTCACTTTAAATGCAATGAAAGTAGGTAAAAATAAGATTATACCTGTCCTTGGAAGTCATGCTTATTGATAACTCGGATGAAGACAACATGCATGTTGCACAGGGCACCTCTTCAGCGCTGAATCATCTTTTATCAGCGTCTGTTAAAAAAAACAGAGGTGGTGCCAGCTGCTTGACTCAGACGTCATTGGGGTCTTTAGTTTACTAGGGTACAAATATACCCTAAAATTAAAACCCAGTGCTCTGTTTATTTCTGCTGTTCATGAAGCCGTCAATAAACTCTCAACAACATGGTCTCTCTAGTAATGTTCCAATGTCAGCTGCTCCTGTGGCCAACTTTAACCTGCTGTGAATGGGTTTCATTGAGTTTCCCCATCCTCTGTATACAGTAGGCTGACTATCCAGGAACCGTATTTTATTTTCAGCTTCAGTTTCTTTTCCACTGAAAATAAAAAAACCCAAATAACAACAACAAAAAACCCAACCAAACAAAACTGTATTCATCCCACTAGGTTCCAGCGTTAGCATGCTTTAAAATAATGTGATATTTTGCATTTATATAATATCAACCAGGTATTGAATCTCATACAGAGGTACCTCTTTACACCTCTGTGAAGAACAGCCAGTAAGTTGAAAACCCAGAACTGTTTAACTGGGCACAGTAATGCTATACAATAGTTCCACTCATTACATCCCACACTAATTGGGGGGGGGGGAG
>JAHREE010150401.1:80104-92757 GCA_033628505.1 Tringa tobata | reverse complement strand
ACAATTAGAATTGTGGAGGATCCCATCAAGGTCAGATATTATTTATCATGCCAGCACTACAAAGCTCTCATCAATCATCAAAACCCAATTTCAAGCTAAGACAGTTTCCAAACTCTAATCCTAGACCAGCAAGCTACAAATAACTCCGTCTTTTGCCATTGCATTTTAATATGGACTTCTGATATGAAACACGAACATATGTTTCCTTTGCAGTCTTTGATAATTTTATATAGTAGATTTGCCATTTCATAGAAACAGAAACAATTTCCTGTTTCTCATTCATTGTGTTATTAGAGAAGAAAGAATTGCGAGTGTTGGTCAGGTCCCCACTTGTACATGTGTCCCACTTTTCAGCCTCCAGAATTTCCTCAGAGCTCTTTGCATAGCCCATTACGCACTAATACCAAGAAGGTCCCTGGACAATCTGCCACTGAAGACAGAGAGCAAGCTATGAAAATAAGGTTCTTCTCCTGCTCAGAGTAATTGTGTTTTAAAATGAGTGTCAATGGGACCCTGTCTCAAAATACTTTAAGAAATGATAAAACGAACAAATGAAAAAAGAGTGATCCTCAACAAATCCATACTGATGTAAGCATGACCTTTTGTAAGCAGTAGAGACATTGAAGTGTTTCTCTTTGCACATTTCTCTCTGTTTTCACAGAGATTGTGTTCACTCCTTCTCCTTTTACATCCCAAGAGAAAGATGCTCCTTGCATACAGAGTTATCTAGCTCTCTGTGGAAGTCAGGCTACATCTCATAGTGTGGGAATAATGAAAAATTGTCTAGGACAGTACACGATTTGATGTCAGAAGGAATTAGACCCTTAATCTTTCTTTGGGTTCAGTCTTTTCTGATGGCCAGGATTTGTCAAGTCCTTCTGGCAATGAACTACTGAAATTTCTTCCATGTTCCTTTTATGTTCCAGTTTCAAACATCAGGCAAGTGTTGTTCTCATTTGTGCTGGATTCTTGCATCTCGTAGTTTCTCGAGTTTGACTTTTTTGCATGTTTGGTAGTCACGGTCCTAATGCAAAAAGTAAATAGTGTAGGTTCTACTTCCAATCTGCAGTATGTCTGTTATCCCCAATAACTCCTCACATTTGAACATATCGTTGAAGTCTAAGGCTTGCACTACAGAATTTGCAGACTCAACATCAAGAACATACTGTGGAGTATTTCCTATTTCAATATTTCTTTGTTGAAAATTATGTCTGGCATGCACACAATCTAGACAAAGGCTGGAAATGGAGGAGAAGGAAGGAAATTATAAAGTAATCAATGCCTGAAAAATCTGCAGAAGTCTGGATTTTTTTATACCGCACAGAAAATATGAGATACGTGTTACTTCACTTCACTGCTGTATTGGTACCTCTGAAAACAATAACCACAGAAACCTCAGAAAATAAATGGCAGGTCTAGAATTTCTATGAATAAACTTTGCAAAAAACCAAACCTGTAGAAATACAACTGTGTGTGCGTACTTGTACTCATGTTGGAAAGATACTTTGATCTTAAAGTAGTTTTTTTTTTTTAACTAGACTTTGTGTCCTTTACCATACTGGTATGTAAGTAAAACTTTAATTGAAAGACAATCTTGGTGAAAACTGGTATTTCCTTTACAGAGTGACTCCCCTGAGACCTGAGGCTTATTCAAGAGCTTTAAATTCCAGATGAGGAATATTTTACTTTGACCTACCACAGCAATGTGTTGAGAATAATTTCCTTCTATTACTACATTTCACATCAAACAAGGAGCGCTGTCAGTTCCTTAACTTTGCAGGACTGATTTCAGAATTTGTGTTTTAAGAAACTATCAATACAATAAACCACTACTATTACTGCTACTCCACTAATGACAGTTTCCTTTGACTTCACTCAAGTAAAATGTATGTGAGGAAGAAAGATTTCTGCCTGTTTAGGGATTGAAGGATTTTGCTTCCATTATTAAAAAATCATTTACAGAGAGCTGTAAATGTAAACATCATTTTACAAATGTGGTATAAGATACATTCCTCGCTCTGAAGTACTTATAGTTTAAGATAGGAAAAAGATAAATGAAGTCCAGACTCAGAAAAACAATTTATACAGAGTGTGGTGTGAGGAATAAGAATGAGGTGGATGGGAAGGGCAAATTGTTAGAAGAACTGCTCCTTGTTGAAGTCCAGATCTTACAGAAGATGAAGATGGCGATAAGGATTTGGAGACTGACTCAGAGCACAATTTGACTGGTGACACAGACTTCTTTCTGAGTAAAAGGGAAAATAAAAGGGCACACAGGGCAAGGAAATAGAAGGAGTATAAAGTCAAACGCCTGGTAAGAACCCAGGCAGTGAGTGAGAATGGCAGAGCTCAGGGTTTTGGTCAAGGTGATTTTATGTTGCCTTGTGCCCATAATAATGTCACATAGGGCTTTTTTCTGACTGTTAAGTAGGCAAGGACCAAAGCATTTTTCCAGCTTGACACTAGACATTGAGGTGAAAGCATTCCTTACAATGTCAGCTCTGCTTATTTCTTTACCAGACGATCTATTTCAATCAGTGTGACTTACTTTTTCCAAAAGACATAGAGTAATCATTCTAATGATGGGTGTGTGTCTTCCTCCCATCATTTCTGGCTCTGCCTTTAAAACCCACTGTTGAAACTCAGCCCTCTGAACATCTTTGTGGCCCACCTCTGGACCACTTCCAACAGGTCCATGTCCTTCTTATGTTGGGGACTCCAGACCTGGAAGAAGAGCTCCGGGTGGGGTCTCCCCAGAGCAGAGCAGAGAGGAGAATCCCCACCACCACCCTTACCCTGCTGGCCACGCTGCTGGGGATGCAGCCCGGGCTGTGGTTGGTTTTCTGGGCTGCCAGAGCACATTGTCCAGTTTTCTTGTCCACCAACACTCCCAAGTCCTTCTCCTCAGGGCTGCTCTTAATCCATTCTTCACCCAACCTGTATCTGTGCTTGGGATTACTGTGACACAGGAGCAGAACCTTGTACTTGGCCTGGTTGAGCTTCATGAGGTTTGCACAGGTCCACCTCTCAAGCCTGTCCAGGCCCCTCTGGATGACATCCCTCGCCTCCAGCGTGGTGACCATGCCACACAGCTTGGTGTTGTCAGCCAACTTGCTGAGGGTGCACTCTATCCCACTGTCCATGTGTCCAACAAAGATGTTAAACAGCACTGGTCCCAGTACTGATCCCTGAGGAACACCACACGTCACTGGCATCCACTTGGACATCAAGCCATTGACTACAACTCTTGGAGTGTGACCATCCAGCCAGTTCCGTATCCACTGAGTGGTCCATCCACCAAATCCATGCCTTTCCAATTTAGAGATTAATTTTAGAATCAGTCTCTGAAGGAGCACAGCTCTTTCCGAGGACTATGGCTGAAGTTGAGGCTCCTGGATTTAGACATATACCCTAAATGCAGACACCCTGTTGGCATGAATATTGGTGAAACACTCAGGCCTGTTGTGGCTTCCTCTTCTGCCTGTTTGTACTAACCCACTGTATAATTAATAGGATATTATTGCCATACTTTATTAATGTTATTGCAGTTTTATGAACTTATGAATGAGATATTTACTGACAATGTAGAAGAGTTAACATTCCTACATGCCTAATCTGCTAGAAAATGTTAGGTTTAAGCAAAAAAATGTGCTTATTCATGTAGCTGGAACATAAGAAAGGTATTTGAAATATAAGTCTAGACATTTTTGCAAACTGTTAAAGAAACGTACAAGCAAAAATATCGACTTTGGAATGCAAATGGCCTTTGAAGAAAGTTAACCTGGAAATTATCTTAAGGAACAAAACTGCAACCACAAATACTGATTTTTATTTTTTTAACTCATTCAAACAATACTTTTCAGCCGCAGTACAAAGTTAAGAATGGTAGTCAGAAGGGAATATTTATAACTTGTTTTCCTATTTAAACTGATATTCAAGACACTTTGTTTTCCCTTTCCTTTTTGGAATCAATAGTTAGACACATTGTCCAAAGCTATGTTCCAACTTTATTTTTCAGACTCAAAACTTGACTTTTAAAATAAGAACCTGATCAAAATCTATGAGATCTCGTTACTGATTTTGAATATTTAAATTCTCTGAATCAAACTTGTTGGGTTTTGTGAAAACACTATTGCAAAAGGTAACAACATCCCCATTTATTTTCTTTTCCATATCCGTATGTTAGTTTCATCTTTCAGCTATCAAGAGCAATTGTTTTCTGAGAAGCCAGACTGAAAAATACAGGTTGCTAATTTTATGGGAGCTAATAATAAAGTAATATACATTTTCCAAGTACAGAGCCTTTGGGGTATTTTCTTCCCTGGCATCTGATTTGTGTTTTTAAATTAGCTTTGCCTAGCAAAACTAAATTATAAAACAAAGAGAAACAATTTTTTAAAAAAGATAGACATGTTCTGTTTAACCTGGCTGTACTTCTCACTAGCAAGTAAATACTATTATAAAGAATTACTGTTTACACAGCCGACTCCAAAATCAAAAAAAACCCCGACTCCTGCAAAACTGGCTGGGATACTGGTTATAGAGTGATTGCTGACTATGGCTTGAAAACAGATAGAGTCTGTTTGTTCTTAAAGCAATTGGCTGGGAATTAGCTATATTTTATTCTTTTTGTTTCCACTGTCTATCAGATAGTACAGCATGGAACTTCTGTAGTTTGCTATTTTGTTGTTAGCAAGACAAAATATCTTCAAAGACAGTATCTTAAGGCTGGCATGAATTGCAGGGTCTTCACACAAGCTGCTGGATGACACAAACTAAGTAAAAAATTGGATTCTACTTCTGAAAAATTAAAGGAATTATTATCTCAGCAGTGTCTGTACAAGCAAACACCCCCAGCTATCCCATCAAGGTAATTGCATGCATCAGGCTTGACTCGAATCACAGAATGGTGGGGGTTGGAAGAGACCTCTGGAGATCATCCATTCCAACCCCTGGCCAGAGCAGGGTCACCCAGAGCAGGTTTCACAGGAACATGTCCAGATGGATTTGGAATGTCTCCAGAGAAGGAGACTCCACCACCTCTCTGGGAAGCCTGTTCCTCACAGCAAAGAAGTTCCTCCTCATGTTTAGATGGAACTTCCTGTGTTCACGTTTACACCCATTCCCTCTTGTCCTGTCCCTGGGCACCACTAAAGAAAGCCTGGCCCTACCCTCCTGACACCCACCCTTTCAGGATTTCTAAGCATTGATCTGGTCCCCCCTCAGCCTTCTCTTCTCCAGATTATAAAGACTCAAGTCCCTCAGCCTTTCCTCATCAGAGAGATGCTCCAGGCCCCTCATCATCTTTATAGCCCTTTGCTGTATCATGTCCAGCAGTCCCTGTCCTTCTTGAACTGGGGGGCCCAGAATTGGACACAGTGCTCCAGATTGGGCCTCCCCAGGGCAGAGCAGAGGGGCAGGATGACCTCCCTCCACCTGCTGACCACGTTTTTCTTGATGCACCCCAGGATGCCATTGGCCTTCTTGGCCACAAGGGCACATTGCTGGCTCATTATTATCTTGTTGTCCACCAGGACTCCCAGGTCTTTTTCCACAGGACTGCTCTTCAGCAGGTCAGCCCCGAAACCTAATTCTGATGGCAAGACTGCATAAATTGTGGGACAGATTCAGATGCTAAAGGGTTACGTGCTGCGCTGGGATAACCTGATCTCTTATCCAGAGACTAATCCTGGGCACACCCAGGCCAAACCGCAGCAGACAATAAAACAGACACCAGCAATTGGTGTGCACACGTGTTTGCATTAAGGTAATAATTCTCGAGCAATAAACATTATATTGGTGGTAAAACTAACCCAAATCACGAATGTGCCTGCAGACTGGGCCCTTTGATACATCTGGAAACCGCACTGGTCTGTGTTATAAACACTGAAGGATTTGAGACCAAGTTTCAGTTTTATATCACAGTTACAGGGAAGTCAAACCTGCAAAGACCTTGATACTGTCTGTGATAGAAAGAGAAGCCACACGTTGCTGCTGTTTTAACTTTGGGAGAACGTGGAGCAAGAGGGTGACTCTAAAACAATCATGGGCACATTGAATTCTATGCAGATAGCATTCCAACTAAATGCTTGCAGTAAAAAAGCTTTAAATTTGGTTCATGTGAAGCAAAACCGAAACACAGTGAAAATGAAAGCTATCATAGAGGCCTGTGCTCCAGGCATTTCTAGCAGTTTTTATGTTGACAGTTGAGTTTTCATAGGCCACTTCATAATAACACAGAGAGTTTAACATTTAAATTTGTTCAAGATGGAGAAAACCACAGTTGAATCTAAAACTGTACGCTGGGCACTGCTATAAATGTTGAATCTGATATCTTTACATGTGAATATATTCTGATATTTCCTGTTCTAGGTGCAGAAGATAAAGATTTTATATAATGTGAAATTCAGAGTAGAGAAAATCTGTTTTTCACGTTACCCATACTGGTATAATACTTTAATTGATTGCACTTAAGGTATTTTATTTCCAAATGGAAAGCCTTACCTTTTGACAGATTCCTGTGTTATATTTCACACTTTGTGACTTAAACTAATTTTCCAAAATAAAGATGTATAAAATTATTTCTCCCATGCATTTTATTCCCACTATTTATCCGTTATAGCAGAAAAGGAAGCAAAACATTGCAGCATTGTTCCTTGCATTCTAGGTGTAAATACACCATTTTGCCATATAAGTTCTTTTTGGTAATGTTATGAGATTAATTTTTTTCTGAATCATACCAGTGACACACCCTACACTCCCTGATTAATCAAACTTTCAGTGATTCATTCGGTCTGGTTTTAGTCTAATTGAGATAAGCAGTTGTCCTAAGTTTTAACCAAGCAAGAGTTGGATACAATTTTTCTAAGGAGAAGCTCTGAGCATAATTTCTTTTTCCATCCTCTTCCAGATCAATCACAGTCACTTGAAGGAAAATAAAAATTAAACAACTCCCCTTCCAATTAGACTCCCTTATTCCGTCTTATTTTCCAGTGACTTTTTATGGGTCAGCTACTGGGAGCAAAATTTTATTCTGGTTTTGTTTCAGCTGTTTTTGCCGTTGTTTGGGTCTCTGTGGGAGTGCTGGATTCCTCCTTTAGTGGGCTGCCTGAGGAATATACGTGCAGCTGAGGCACGAGAAAGGAATGTGTGCTTTTATGTTCCTTCTTGCTTTAGAAGTAGCAGCCCAAAATACCTGCAGAATTCCAGCTCTCTGGGAGAGACCGTTGCCCACCAACAGTACCAGGGAACAAAACTGGTTAATGTCGTGCTGTCTTCAAGAATCCTCTGTGGACCCAAGGGGCTATTCCCTCATTGAATTTAACACTCTGAGTTTGTATCAGATCACATCAGCTAAAAGAGAGTCGTGAGCTAGGGAGTCGGTCACTCGGGAGTGTTATTTTGGACTAAGTTCATTTGGCGAACAGGATGCAAAGACTTCGCAATAAATAACGTCTTTGAAGAATATGGGAAAACTGATACCTGACTTAATCCTATTGAAAACAATGAGGCAGGCAAAACTTCTACAAAGCTTTTCTTTAAGTGGTAGGAATACTGGCATCCCCTGCTGTCTGAAGAAATCAAGAACATTCTGAGGAACCAAGCTTTGCTGTGCATATTGTGTTTTGCTTAAGCACGCAGCCAGATTTCCTTCCGTCACCCACCCTAACTTTTCTCTGATTCATTGAGAATTCAGATCCTCGTTACCTTACTATGTCCTTAAAAAACTCCATGCTGAGGAATTTTGTAAGCACAGACAGGCTGTGTCTAGATAAAGACATCTAACTTACGAGGATGAGACTTATTAGGGAAGAAGGTTCCTTGCTCCTTTGGCAAGGCAATTAATTCAGTGGTGGAACCAAATAAGGATACCCTTCATTATAGTAAAGACCACTTCTCCTCTTGCTAATTTAGGAAATTTCTTTTAATAAAGAATATCTTTTTTTAAGAAAATTTATTTGCCAGAAAATGGCCAATGTAGTATTTTCCTGGGTGAAACCAGAGTTTAGGAAGCTGTGGGTAGTTAGCACTGCCCTGCCATGGTCAGGCTACTCTTGTCAAACATGAAAGTTCTCCCTCTTTCAAAAATCTGCTGTCCGGTAATTAATTGCATCAAATGAATGGAGTCAAAAGTGACGTGATGTGCAGCAATCTGCTAAATCTGCTAAAACTCTAGGATTTTTAGTTATCTCATTGGCAGTGTGACTGAGAGCTGAAAACACTTAAACTCAAAAAAGATGTTTTCATGAACAGATTGACCTACCGTATTGGAAATTATGCTTGATTTCACAGCAGTTTATAAAAGGCACATTTAGGATGTTCTTTCAAACAAGTTGTAGAGCATTTATCAGGAAAAGGTTTTGAGGGTGGTTTTTTTTTGGAGCTTCAAACTTGTAGTTTCAAATGCCCTCTGCTAAATTGTTTTTGAGAGAATATGTAAGGATTACTTGAAAAAGATACATTCACCTAATATGTACTATCAGAGTATTGGCTTGCTGGGAATAGTCTTCAATAACTCTAAGTCTTGGAGGGATCTATTCAGTGCTTGACGCAGCCCTCTGTAAACTACACCCTGAGTAGTTCCATATTTATCCATCCCACACGATGTAATAGCAGAGAGCAGGAAAATCTCAGGTGCTGGACACACTGATAATAAATACTGTGCCTTTGAACCTTGGGGGTTTGCTTTGCAATCTCTTCGTTTTTCTTCACAGCCACCAATTTGGTTTCAGATTCCTGTACACTCAGGTAAAAAAAAAAAAAATTCAAAGAAATGGAGAACCTTCACCTGTGTGCTACATATGATGGCAGAGCCCTGAAATCACAGCTGTGTTGTTTCAAATTGTGTGTGTGTGTGTGCACATAAGTTTAAAGGGATGATATACAAATCTGTTTGAGAAAAACATGAATCAAAAAATGGGCACAGCATGCTCCTGTTTTTAGACTCTGAATTAGTGAGAAATTGCCAGGAAATTAATAGGGGATTCATTCTCTAATAGATTGTGATTTATTTGTGTTTGCAAATGTTAAGCTTTTTTGTGACAATGATATATCATTCACAAGTATCAGATTATAATGAAAAGTCAGTTATAATTTAAAAAAATCCTATGCTATAAAGCATATAGCATAACTATATTTATTTTGCAGCTTCATACTGTTTTTATAATGACTTTGGAGGGGATATATTTAATATCATCTTGCAAACAGATATACAAAAAGGTGGCATAATAACAAAGAACAAAAAGAAAGAAAAATTTATTTCAAATGGTGAGTCAAGTTTTAATGCACTCTAACCATCTAAAGTTAAATATATTTTAACAGGTTTAACGCTTGAGGATTTAAAATCAACAATAAGGAGTTATACATGAAGTGAGATTTTAAATTACAGATTTTTTCAGGCTGATTTTGAAAGTCTTTCGTCTCTGGAGAGATCCTGAGGGACTCCATTCTGGCTCATATAGTGTCATTAGTTGAAAAAGAGCTTGAGGGTAGAGAAAAAAATACAGACTCCTTATTTGAGGAGAAAAATCTTTAAAACATTTCATAGGATCAAGCAGACAAATACCTTGGGGGAAGTATTAAAGTCAAAATATTTAGCAGGTAAGACAAAGTGGAAGTGTTGTGATAAAGCTGAAATTCTGGTTTTGCAATAAGCAAGGCAAACTTCATTGACAAAACAGGAAGCTCTTAAATATTCAGAAAGAACCTAACATAGTGTAGCATCAGAGAGTAGTGTTTTAAAAAGCACTGCCAAAATAAAAGTTATCTCACTGAGTTGTAGATTGGTTAAGGGGCAATAAGTGGAGCTTTTTTTTCCTAAGACTGAACAAAAGCAGTGAAATTCCACCTGTATCTGGGCTAGCCAAGAAGATCCTAAGTCTTGTTTTTTGTTGCAAGAGACTTGCAAGGAGAATTTTAATAGAAAGAAATGCTGTAATGGGAATTGGACCCAACAGGTAAAGGTAATGGAGAAAGAGTCAAACATTTTTCAGATCAAGACTGAAGATTAGAATTTACTATGATTGATATTCTTATAATTTCAGCAGTAAACATATGCATAAAACATGAGGTGAGCATAAAACATGGTCAATGCTGGTTACTCCAAGGCAGATGGACCAAGGCTGCAGGCAGAATTCTCTGAATGCTAAGAATTTTCCTGTAGCATCAGGGAACAGCTGAATTAAAAGCCAGGAACTTCTTCTTTCCTACGGTATATTTTCCATTCTGTTTTCTTTACAACACACAATACAAAGATCTTATCCTGCAGAGAGGAGGAAGTGTTTTTTAAGTCACAGTTTCATGAAAAAAATTGTGGGTGTTTTAAATAGGGGACAACAGTGCTAGAGACTGAAGGAAATCCCCATGAGAACTGGGTGGATCAGGTTTTGTTCTTAACTACAAATGGTTGGTGTAAACTACCACAAACTCAGAATTCCTCTGATTTACACTGAGGGTTGCTTCAGACTTTGGCATCCTAAAACCAAAGCAACACATTTGTCACTACCTCTTCCCATGTGCCTCTACCTCTGCCAATTGTACTTTTTGGGTAAAGTGCACAAAAAATCAGAGCAAAAAAAAAGAATACGTGCAAATGGAGAAGTGAGTAATTTACAATGTCCTTTCAGCCCTCTGAAAGCAAATGGGTTACACCAGTATTTACAATGAAGGTAACTCAGGTGGAGAAATATCAGCTGATACCACTGTCTTTATAAGAGGGGAACATATACCAAACTCACAGAAAAGTGCAGACAGGGCAACTGAACATATAAAAATAAACTGTGAGTTTAGGACTTAAAATACTATCAAGCTTTCTATTCTGATTTTCCATTCTGAAAAATTAGGTAATATCAAATTTATTGAAGGCTGTTCCTTTCAGAGCAAGGTGCTGCCAACTGAGTCACTTATGCCTCTGATTCAACTCTTCTTATTTACCAAGATGAGATCCACAGTTCTGTTTCCCTGAGTTACTATTTTTGTAGCTTAATTCCTAGTGTCTCCTTCCAGTCTCCCAGGGTTCTTTCCAGTGAGAACTCTCCTCTGAAGCCCAGAGCTAGCCCTCAAGACCTGGGTTTTTCTCATTCCTACTGGGAATGCCATCAGAGACCAGAGGCCCTGAAGTTGTCTTACGTTATGTCTGTTGCGTCCCTGTTCTTTCTCTGTCATGAACCCAAATCTGTTAAAACACCCAGACCCTTGTGATTACAGTTAGTGAGGGAAAGCCTTTCAGCAAGGTTCATTCAGTCCCACCCCAGGGTTCCATTCAGACAGTATTTGGGAAGTGGCTTGTACTATTTCCAGCGAGTCTGTTCACCTGCTATTCTGAATGAACCCATTCATCACCTTGAGTGACAATGGTCCAATCCTAAGGAATTAAAATACCACCTATTTCAGTTGCATCTTATTTTAAAGGCAATTCAAAGATCAAATATCTGATCCTGTTACTCAACATAATGGGTAAAAACACTTTCAGTTACTCGCAATTCAATGTTCCCAACTGATGATTGCACAGAGTGATTTTCTGGCAAAAGATTTGTTAGAATACCGCTCTCCTTGCCCAGTTTTCTCTCACTTACCATGGAGAGGCCTTCTCCATGTGTCTCTTATCTCTATAAAACATGATTTCTGGAACTTTACTAGAATTTCTGTTACTATCAAAGCTGCTTTGTGTCCTGTTGCAGTTATGCTATAAAGCAGCCTCGGTTCCAATAAATACTGATTGCCCAGACTTCCTTCTCAGGTTAAGGGCAAAGAACATCAACCACAAAGCCCTAATTGGTCTAATTCAATGAGGTCTAATTACTTCATCCTCAGTGACATCAGAACAAAAAGACCTCAGCACACTGAAGTACGGGGGATCAGGTAATTTTTTTTTCTGTAGTACATAAAGAAGAAACTTGCACATAAAGATAAGTTCTAATATCTGGGATTTTTAATTAATTTAATTAGAGAAAGGGCAGTAAATGTGAAATTGACACAAATTTAGCAAAAGTAGGTCATACAAAGCCAGTTGTGTGGCTCTGATAACATTTCACTTTTTGTAAAAGAACTGTGTGAACAGTGTAAACTCTCGACTTCACATAAAGTATTCTAAGGGAATCAAATTAGAGAATTTGGGAGTTAGTATGAACACTGAAAAATTACTTTGAACCATCAATAAAGTGTATCTGAAAAGTTCATATGTGGTACTAAGATATTTCCAAAATATTTTCAGCTGTATGGGAGAATACAATTGTCAGCATGCAAAGCACGAGACAGACATCTGGAGTTCTCTCTGCAGTTTTAGTCACTGACGTTCAGAATGATGGGCTTGGGTTTAAATAGGTGCAGAAAGGAGATACATAATCAGGATTATAGAATCACAGAAACATAGAGTTGCCTGGATTGGAAGGGACCTTTCAGATCATCTAGTCCAACCATCAACCTAACTCGGATAACAAACCATCCCTAAACCATGTCTCCAAGCACTATATCAAACCGTCTTTTGAATCCCTCCAGGGATGGTGACTCCACCACTGCCCTGGGCAGCCCATTCCAATGTGCAATAACCCTTTCCCTGTCAAAATTGTTCCTAATCTCCAATCTGAACCTCCCCTGGGGCAACTTGAGGCCGTTTCCTCTTGTCCCATGGCCTGTTCCTTGGGAGAAGAGACCTA
>JAHREE010150401.1:57560-72986 GCA_033628505.1 Tringa tobata | reverse complement strand
CCTATTTTATTTTCCTGTAAAAAATAAAGTGAACTCTATAGTCCTTATCAGCCTGACAACTCACTATAAGATTTTCCCTCTTCAAACAGTGAACGATTAAGAGTATGTCATTACAGAGTGCAGGAATCATAGAATCATTGAATGATTTGGGTTGGAACGAATTTCAAATATCATGGAGTTCCAACCCCCCTGCCCTGGGCAGGGACACCTCCCACCACACCAGGTTGCTCCAAGCCCCATCCAGCCTGGCCTTGAACACCTCCAGGGATGGGGCAGCCGCAGCTTCTCAGGGTAACTTGGGCCAGGGTCTCAGCACCTGCACAAGAAAGAATTTTTCTTTCTGAGATCTCATTTAAATCTCCCCTCTTTCAGTTTAAAACCATTACCCCTCATCCTATTGCTCCACTCCCTATAGAATCAAGAAGATGGATTGACTGCAGAAGATCCTACCTCTCCTCCTTGAGTGTCATTCTGTAAAAGAGTTTGAAAAGCCCCACTCACCAAACTGTCAAATGAGTTAAAATGTGACGTCTATCAGAGGTTGACAGAGATTTATCCATATAGATGAAAGAACTTGAAATTCAGTGAATCAAAGTGATCAGGCGTCGTGTAGTCATAAAATCCTGATTCAGACCACTTGAATGTGTTCCTGAAGTTTATACTGAAGTGTAACCATTACAGCGAAACACCATCATGTACTTTTCATGGGAGTTTAACTAGCTGGATTCGATCAGCCTTTTAGCTCTCTCTGGATACTTGTATTCCAATCATGAAAGTGATTGCTGGCAAATCTGCCCGTTGATGAAGCAAGTGAGTTTTCTTAGAACTAAGGAGAAATCACAAACCTACATAAGCCAATTTGCAAGCATCGTCTTCATATTCCAAAGAATAGTTGTGAAACCCATTCTTGCATCGGTAATTTTGTTGAAGTGTCTACCATAAAACAAAAGGCCCACGAATTTTGAAAAAAAAATGGCACTCTTTTTTTGCATAGGGTGTTTTATATGGAAAGGATATTTCCATTTAATTTCTCGATGTTACTAATATAAAAAGGTTTCTTTCTGTTCCAAAATATAAGTTCATAAACATCTAACTTGCAATGCTGGCATTATTATCACTATGATTAGCGTCTTAATTTGGTTTAAAATCTAATAATCTGCTTTAGTTCTGCATATACATTAATTTAATTTTCCTGAAGTCTATGTATTATTTTCCTCAAAACCCTTTTGTCAAAACATATTCTCACCATTTACACTAATTACATCCATTTTGCTCTAATGCAGACAACTACGGAATGTACATGCAGGAGGCTGCCCAAGTGGAAAGCATCTTTGAAGAAAAGGACGTGGGTGGTTCAGCCTGGTGGACCAGGTTGAACATGAGCTGGGAATGTACCCTTGCAGCAAAGAAGTCTACGGGGTAGCCAGGGCTGCATTAGGAGGAGTGTTGCCAGCAGGTCAAGGCAGGTGACCCTCCCTCAGCATTGGTGAGGAGTGGTGTGCCCAAGTCCCTGCTCCCCAGTACAAGAGAGACATGGAAAAAGACTTGTGAGTCTTGGTGGACAACAGGATGACCACGAGCCAGCAATGTGCCCTTGTGGCCAAGGAGGCCAATGGCATCCTGGGGTGCATCAGAAGAACGTGGTCAGCAGGTGGAGGGAGGTCATCCTGCCCCTCTGCTCTGCCCTGGGGAGGCCCCATCTGGAGCACTGGGACCAGTTCTGGGCTCCCCAGTTCAAGAAGGACAGGGAACTGTCCTTGGTAGCAAAGGGCTATGAAGATGATGAGGGGCCTGGAGCATCCCTCTGATGAAGAAAGGCTGAGGGACTTGGGTCTTTTTAATCTGGAGAAGAGAAGGCTGAGGGGGGATCAGATCAATGCTTATAAATCCTGAAAGGGTGGGTGTCAGGAGGATAGGGCCAGGCTTTTTTCAGTGGTGTCCAGAGACAGGACAAGAGGAAATGGGGCACGAACTGGAACATGGGAAGTTCCATCTGAACATGAGGAGGAACTTCTTTCCTGTGAGGGTGGCAGAGCCCTGGAAAAGTCTGCCCAGAGAGGTGGTGGAGACTCCTTCTCTGGAGACATTCCAAACCTGCCTGGACGTGTTCCTGTGGGACCTGCTCTGGGTGACGCTGCTCTGGCAGGGGGTTGGATGGGATGGTCTCTAGAGGTCCCTTCCAACCCTATATCATTCTGAGATTCTGTGAAAAGCCACTAAGGGACAAAAACATCTCTCCTGTGAGGAAGGGTTGTGAGAGCTGGGACTGTTGAGCCTGGAAAAGGGCAGGCTCAGAGGAATTCCTTCAAGTATATAAATACCCAAAAGGAGAGGGTAAAGAAGATGGAGCCAGGCTCTTCCCAGTGGTGCCCAGTGACAGCACAAGAGGCAATGGGAGCAAACTGAAACACAGGAGGATCTGTCTGAACATCAGGAAATGTTTTTTTTTTTTTTTACTGTGAGGGTAACAGAGCACTGCCACAGGTTGCACAGAGAGGTTTTGGAGTGTCCCTCATTGGAGATATTCAAAATCTATCTGGACATTGTCCTGGGCAACAAGCTGTAGGTGGCCCTCCTTGAGTGAGGCTGGTTGGACCAGGTGCCCTCCAGGGATCACTTCCCCCCTCAGCCATTCTGTGAAAACAGTGGAGAGTAGAGGAATACTTCCTTCTACTCGAGGAAAGGGATTTGTACTGTTATGTGGAAAGAGTGATTGTCTGCTGCCTGAAGGGTGTCCGGTCAAGGACTTTTTCAATGGAAGAGGAGATAATAAAAGGAGGGAGTCATAAACAAGAGCATACAGGATCTCAAACCTGACCAACAAATATGGGAGGTAATAATGAAAACAAGAGTGGTCAGTCACACTAACTTATGAGTGTGTGGCATGTGGAAGTCTTTATTTCATTAAGATGATATGATCCAGGCTCTTATCCCCTGGGGTGAGAGGGAAAAGAGGGAATCCATACAGAAAAGAGAGACACAAACCTGACAAACATAAGGTAGACAAAGACAAGAAACAAACCTCATCAGTCACACTAATTGATGGGCTATCAACAAACTGCAGGCAAAGCGGGACTTTGATACTGATAAAGACGTAAACCTGATGGTCTGTGATGTTGGAGGTGGGGTTCATGGATCTATGGAATCTGATGAGGGAATCTGTAGGGGAAGGGAATGAGGAGGTACTTCTTTTTACATAGACGTAATTTTTTAATGGACATTTATGCCTAGACATGGCCCTGTACAAGTGTCTGCATTTAAAAACAAAGAAATTAAATTTTTTAGTGAATGGAGGAGGAAACAATATTCAGCAATTTGGGATCACAATATATTGAGCAGAACAATAGAGGAAAATCAGTGGACAGGCCTGACTTCTCCAAGCAGAGATTCTTTTGCTGGAGTTCTGTCAAGGGAGCTGTAGCTGTGAATTGTAACCTTTGTTATAAATCCAGAATAAATTCCACTTGTGAAAATCAACTAAGCATTACACAGAGTTAAGCAATATTAAGTAGAGATCCTATTGACAAAAACAAATCAGGTTCAGAAAAAAAACATTTGTTAAATATAAATTAGGTGCTCTCCAAAATAACCTCCATAAAATATAGGTAAGTATTCCTTCACAAACATAATAGGAAACAAAGGACATACATCATACATGGCAAAATAATAATGGAATGCAACTTTATCACATGTGGCCAATGTTTCCAATTATTTCTGTAAAATAAAGCCATTTTTTTCCATTAATGATGTTGCAGATAACTCACTCAGAGGATCATTATTGGTAGGAGAACTCTCCATCTCTTTAATGAGAATCTCACAAGCCTTGAAATGATACTGAAGTAATTATAAGATTGACTGAAAAGTGGGAGTGAAAACTTCCGTGGAGACATATACTAAGTTAACATGGAATTGAAGAGTCCCCCAGAGAGTGAACAAATGTAGGGTGGCCTTAATGTGCTTTCACTTCTTACTGAATATTTAATTGCAAGAATATGTTGATAAACTGTTGCCAGTTTCTTCACGGGAAAGCACATTCTTTTCTCACCCAGGAGAAAAAATTATAGACAAAATATGTGGGGAGAAGCGAAAATGTTTGAACCTTTACAACAAATAATAAAAAGCATGCATTTCATTTGTTTATTGCAATTTACAAATTTTAACTGTTGAAATGAAAGAACCTGAGTGAAAAGACATGTCAGCATACCTTCTGTAATCTAGGATGCTTTTAGGTCAGCAGAATAATTCACAGTGACAATGTCTTTTTTTAATTATTTTACTCCCTCTGTATGTTTATACATAATCTTGGAGTGAAATTCTTAATAGTCTAAAGCATAGAGCAACAGATGAACCATGTCAAAGGTTTCACATGAATGCTGTGGTCACTCCTGATATTCAAGGCTCAAAAATATAGGAGAGAGAAGATAGTCAATGAAAATAATGAAAACGTTAAAATGAATGGTACTTAATTTATTCAGGAAACACATGAGAGAACAGAAAACAGTTGCTAGGACGGGAGCATCCCTACACTTTGGTAATCTAAGCATCTCCATTCTTTTCTGCCATCTCACATAGCACCATCGTTGTAGGAGGACCCTTGTCCTTGTTCTTGCATCTAAATACACAAGTAGAGGTTTCCTCCTTGGCTGTGTTTGTTGTAACAGTTTGTGAAGTTACTTCCCTCTGCCGTGCTGAGAAGAAAATAAAGCAAATATTTTGGCCAGTCTAGACTTCCTAGGAGAATTCCTTATCACCTTCTTGCTCGTGGCAGCAATAGGGTAGTCTATAGCATCAACTCAGACTCTTCGGATCAACCCAGCTGAACATGAGTCGGTTAGGTCACTGCTGTCTACTTCACATGTAGCCAAAAGGATCTAAGGAGCCTCCCGTAGCTTCCTTTGCATGATAAAATCCTATCTAAAGCCCAGGGAATGGCTGGTGTAATGTCAAATCCTTTAAGGATAACCACCACCTCAAGCACTGCTGCATCTTACTGCTCTAGGAAATGGCATGATCACACTAAGGAGACTTTCCATATAAATTAATTGTGATCTAAGTGAGAAAAAAATGACATTAGGTTGTCTTCATATTCTTTATAATAAAGAGGAGCAAGGAGCCTGTCCTAATGTGAAATTTTAGCAATATCAGAGTTCCAAATATGGCCCATGCTCTGTGCACATGGGCTGCCCACATAGTGCAAAGCCCTCAGAGTGCAACCCTGAATCAGGGCCATACTGTCTCACTGCAGGAATTCAATGAAGTGAATACCCGTTCATTTTTAAAAGAGGATACTGTGAGTGTTAGGTTTGGAAGGTTAAATTTGAAATAATATGCTGGTAAGTGGCATGGCAATGACTAGACTTTGCAGTCAACTAAGCAGGACGGCAATAGTTGGGGAGATTTCCCTCTTCAATCAAGAATTTGCAAGCCCAGCAATGCATGCAAGAGAAAAAGGAAGTATACAGCCTCATTGTATATGACCTCTTGGTAGCCCTAAGATGCAATGCTGAACAATGCACAGTTTGGGCCTAATTTACTGGGAATATTACTACAAGTTAAAATAGCATCATGGGAAAGCCGAGGTGTCTGGTCCTTTATGATAAAGACTGCTCTTATAAATCAGTGATAGTATCAGACATCTTATATTGTCATGGATTTAAAAAAATGTAATAAAAAGTGTGTTTGAAAGAGTTAATGAGGGAATTCAAGAGCAATAAAAGATCACAAGACTGGCTGTTCAGCCCAGCCAAAGAAAATGGTGGTAAATTGTAACCAGGTGTTTTTATTTCCTGATTCACAAAGTATTGCAAACTCAGCACTCTGTGCTAGGAAGGGCAAGGTGCAGACTCACATACACAGGCCACTCATCAGGTTTACCTAGCCCTTTTAAAATTTTAGACTTCCTAACCTGATTTCATCAGTTGCAATCGATGTATGTCCCAAGACTCTCGAAAGTGGTGTGACTAAAAAGAGTGCCTATGATGACATAGGCAATCAGACAAATACAGTCCAATTTATTTATTTATTTATTTATGAGTCCTGTGTAGTTTTTGCATATGCTGCCACTGTGTCACATGGATAACTAAATTTTACTTCAGCCACTTAATCAGAATATCTGTGTACAGTGTGGGTTCCTTGCACCAGGCTGGGGACTGGGCTGCAGGATCAGTCTTAAAACTCCACTATACTTTTTTCAATGGCTTCTGACATGAGAGATAAAAGTAGAGAAGGACTGCAAAACACGGTTGATAAATATTTCTTTTAGTCAAACTGCACGAGATTCTAAAAAATATAAGCTTTAAAATGTTCCTTAGCAAACACTGCTCATTTGGAAATTACACTGAAGATTCTTTGATTTCCTTTTCAGCCTTGTGTGTATATTCTTTCCTGTTTACCTGCTTGACAGTTAAAACCAGTTCACCTTTAAAGATATTTTTACTCCCATCTTCGGAACTCCACATTGTCAACTGCTGGCTGACTGGATGGACACAAGTCCATAGATACCTTAGCTCTACCAAAAGGAGTTGTCGGTTTTGCCCTGTTGGGCTGCTAGAAATTTGGTGTCCACAGACAAAAGAATATGGGTCTGTGCACATTAAGGAAAAGATCAATGAAGAAAAAGAAATTTGTTGGGGAACTGAAGAGGTGATTCAGTCAAAATAGCTGTTTGAACTGAATATTGAAAGGGCAAATTTGTGCCATCTGCAGTGACATGGAAACAGCACCAGCACGAAACTGTTTCATACACACCTGTCAAATTGTAACAACTGTTGGTCATTAATCCAGAATAAAAAAAAATTTGGCACAGTGGGTAAAAAAAGTCCATTCAGAAACCCATGAGTTATCCAGTACATACAAAATAACCCAAGAGATTAAAATAATATGGTTTTGTTGCACACAAGAACAAAAGTGATACTTGGGCAGATATTTGGCACAGTCCATCCTCTTACCCTTTTAAATTTCTTTTCCTTATTCAACTTTCAGCTTGAGGGAAACAAATTTAATGTCATTTTCTTATCACATATACAGCAAAAAAAAAAAAGAAAAAGCAACCCACATCCATCAAGACCTTTTAGATTCTGACACAAAACAATGAAAGAAAATAGTTTCACAGTCTTGAGTAAAGTCTGCCATATGTTCTCTCACACAGCATCTGTCTCCTCAAATTAAAGACACTGAAGTCAGGAATCCTGAGTGCTTCAGAACTGGCGTTTTATAATTTAAGACCATGAATGATCTTGTTTGCTTTTGTTCTCCTTGCATTGTTCATCTGAGAAGTATGTTTGGAGAAAATTGAGCTATAAATAACAGAACAGGCACTTCTATATCTTTTTAAAGATAGTTGACTTTTTACAGCCAATGATCTTGAAAAAAAACTCTCTTCAGTCTAGGAAACCAACTGGGTTTTTTTGATTTTTCTTTTGTTTTTTTTTTTTTTTTTTTGTTTTGTTTTTTTTTGTTATTTGTTTTGTTTTTTTTTTGGGTTTTTTTTTATTTGGCTGAATTTTTCAAGTAGCTTGAGCAGCATTTTCACATTATAAAAGAAGACTTTTAGCAGCGATATCCATAGAAGTGCCACTGTGTTCTTCTTCACAGGATGACATTCTTTGCTGTCGAGTTGGTACTGAATCTCGTCAGTGCAGAGTCTCACTTTCAGAGAAACTTGGGTTTCTATTGGATATCTTTAAAAATAAAGAATATCAGGAAGGGACAATATATTGTCCTGAAAATACAAATTTGGAACATAGATGGGCTGGTTGCATGTTTCTTGTTTACAATTCCACACGGTACTTAGTGAAGGCATACATCTATGTTAAGATATTATATTAATTGTAACCATTTTTTAGTGCAGCAGGAAATTCTTCAAATAAAATGATGACTGTGAAGAACCACATTTTTCCCCCTGAACTTTTAAATTGCAGAATCCATCCTCTTTATGTTACCCCTTCTTTTTGCTAAACCATGTAATCTGTGACAACTGTGGGCAGCTATATACGAACACAAAATTCGTGGCATTAATCAAAAGAATGAGGATGTCACAACCTCTTTCTAGGTCCTTCCAGATAATCCTTTTCTGATCAAATAAAATATAAATCCATGTGTTAAAGTACACAAGACAAAACCTAATGGAGCGTAATAAAAATTCCTACTATAAATCAGTCATTCTGTGGACTTGCACTGAAGGTTTTCTTTGTGTCTTCCTCTTAAATGTTTGTCTCGAGATGCCATCAGAGACAAACTACAGACCTACAGGGACCTGTGGCCTTTCTTAAGCTACTGTGCATCATCCGTTAAAAAAGGAAGCACTCCACAAAACTGCTCTTGTGGTTTTGAAGATAATCTCTGGTCCCTTTTGAATAAATAATCCCAAAAGAAAACTTTGACAATGTATATTGTGACCACTCATTTACTGCTGAGAATTACTGAAACATTTTCTGATATTCAGAGAGCCAGGATGAGCTTCATGCAGTAGTCCTGAAACCAAAATTTTAAGGAAACACTTGGGCTAGTATAAAAGGAAATTTCAGGCATTTTTGATTCTACTACAAATATTTTAGATGGTAATGTTTGGCTCAAATTTCTGTGTTCCTATCAATTGATATTGCTAATTCTGGAACAGACAAGAAAATCCTTACATTTAAAAACTACGAAGACCTAGGTTTTATATGAGGTGTGTTGATCTGTAGAAATGCGATGACAAAGAAGCAGCAGCAATATCAGTGTTTAAAATGAATATGATAAATCACCTGTTTGTTATATATTTTGATAGCTTTTATCCTAATCCAACTTGAAAGAGGTCAGATAAACATAAATAAAACATCTTCTCAAAAACTATACTAATTTAGTTCTTTTTTTCCTAATGATTAAAATAATAATGAGGTGCATTTTAATAATTATATTTTTTTAATTTCTGAGGGAAAATTTATAATAGGATACATGTATTAGGATATGAATAGGCTTTCATTCACACAGAGCACTAATAATAATACCTTAATGTCCCCTCTTTCAGTTTGAAACTGTTACCCCTTATTGTGCTGCTACACTCTCTGAGTCTCTGATTTTTCCTCCTTTGAGGTTTAATTCTGGATCCCCCAAGAGTCTCTGTGCATGGAATGCAAAATAAAAGCTTTTAGTAAATCCCACCTCTTTCTGAGTAGTGGAGTTTCTAGAGTCATGGATCTTGAGGAGATCTGAATATGCAATTCTATATCACGCTGCAGGTGCCCGATCTCTGTCTCTCTCACAGAGATACCACTCCACAAGGCTTGCTTTCCAAGCTGAAATGATTTGCAAACATTCCTAGAGTTTCACTTTCTTTCTGTACATGTACCATCAAAAACACATCTCACATTTCAATTTTGCACAGGATGTAGACATTGCCTACATATTATTACACAGTTTCCAACCTAAGGAAAAGCTTTTAATTAAATTGAGTATTTCAGGGCATGCTATATCCTTCTCATCATTTTTCTTTTCCTAATGACCCATTATTTGGTGACTCAAAGAAAGTTTCTATTTTAATATTCTTATTGCCTTTCACATTTTCAAAGATATTGATGTCTAACTGTTCTCTGATCTGCTTGATTCTTCTGTTCTAGATATCTCTTTGTATTTTGATGAGGTATTAATTTTTTGCTGGTCCAGCAATCATGGTGCCTGATATGTCTTCTTTATTCTGTGACATCATTCCTTTGCTTTTTCTTAACAAGAATGAATTGCTCCTTCATTTCCTCTCTCCTGGACTTCTTATGCATGAAAGGCTAGATTGTTTGGCGTTGCAATCCTCAATATCAGAGGACTTTCACAAGACATGGTGGTTGGATAAACTGCACTAATAATATGTGAAATGGGTGAAAATGAGTGCATGTATGTATAAACATGGCATTTTTCAGGTCCAGCTTTGTCCCAGCATTGCCCAAGAGCAAGATTTGGGTTCTTGAAAGATGCCAGAATCATAGAATGGTTTGGGTTGGAAGGGACCTTAAAGATCATCGAGTTCTAACCCCCCGCCATGGGCAGGGACACCTCCCACCAGACCAGGTTGCTCAGAGCTCCATCCAGCCTTTTCTTGAACACCTCCCAGTGTTCAGATAGGCTACAGATGCTTAATCTGAACCACAGAAATATCAGGCAAGAATCCCTGTGGCTGGTAAGTCAAAGGAAAAAAGGCTATTATGATCTGTGCTGCTCATGTACTCAAGTCAGTGGTTCTTCCCACTTATGAACTTGCCACTCCAAACTTCTCCAGGAATGTCTTTGTTCTCTCTTTACCGTATCCTTCCTGTTGCCAGATGAAAATATAAAATTATGTGCAAAATGACACAATGCTGTGGAAGAGAAAGAGCAACATAGTCCAGTGGTTTATTCTTTTTATTGCTGAACCAGAAGCCTTCAGCAGAGCTTTTTTTCCCAACCCTACAGAAAAATATACTCCTCCTGTGTGGAAAATAACCATGAAAATACTGCATTTAATTAGTGTGTGGGAGCCCTTTATGGCAAATATGCTGAAAAGGAATGAAAATTCTCCTCATCGTGCTGCAAAAAATTCTTCTGTTTCAATTTTTATAATTAATTGTGACTGAAATTATGTGTTTTATAAGCCCCAGCTTTATTTTATTGGTTGTTACCATTACTGTCTGTGGGTGGATATCTTTCAAGGTAAAGGATATTTTTTCTGCTTGGCTATAGTTCCTTTTCAGCTTTCAGGTGTTCTTGCCATATTGCATTATTTATTCAAGAGAAAAAGATTAAGATTTTCCCTTGAAGAGTTTTAAATAACTTGTTAAAAACTGAGTTATCTTCTTTTTTTTCCCTTATTTTTTTGGCTTCATATTGCTCTTTGTAAGTACTTTGCTCCATAGAGGTTTCGCTATGATAAATTGAAATTTAATTTTGGTATACACTCTTCCATTCAACCATCACCTTAGGAATTCACATTTATATCACTTATATTGTTAGTTATTCATTTCTAGGCTTTCTCTTTTCTCTTGAGCCCAATTACCACTGAAATAAAATATATCTGTTAGGAAGTGGGGCTTTTTGAAAGTGTCCTGTCAGCTATACGGAGAGGGACCAACCCATTGTAGGTCTTATATATGTTCAAATAAATGCGTATATGTATAAGTGTATGTATATGTGCGTTTGTATTCAAAAGCAATGTCAGAGGGGCTAGAAGAGTGAAAACAGGAATTAGTAAAGACAAATGACAGGAAATCATGTGTATGTTTGTGGAGGGGGAAGAGAACGAGCATGAGGGAGGACAAAAAAGAGGGTAATAATTCAGCCTTTAGTTCTAGAAGTTTTTCCTGAGCAAGGAGATGCTCTTCCTCTTGCTGTCAACAGGGATCTGAGCGTATACAAAGTGCAGACCCAATCTGATAGACTGGGAATGAAGGGGTATCGCTGAATGAAGTGATCTTAATGGAGGGGAAAAAGGTTCTTCTATCTTGACTCATAAATCTAGTCCTTTCCTCATCCATGCAAAGCAGCCAGTCTCAGAAGCTCCCTTCCGTTCAGTTAGGAAAGTGAAGGTTCCAAGTGCAACGCACAGTTTCCCAGCGTACAGTTCCTTTGCTAGAAATAAATGGGAACTTTAATATATACCACTGGTATTCTACAAAATGCTCATATTTAGCAGAACATCCAACATCTTATCTCAGCAAAATTAATCAATGACTATTCTTCACGCCAGAATGAGTGTGTTATCTTAAGATGTTAATAACCACCTTCTGTGCTCCAGCGGAAGTTCCCACAACTATCAAATACATTTTTCCTTTGCCTTTTTGCTAAGAAAATGAAATTCAGAACACTCTGCTGAAGGCAAAGAATGCTATCTCTCAGTGGTTTCGGGACAAAAAAAGACAGGAAATCTAACACTATTCATTTGCAGAGGACTTTTAACATTGTACATGCATCTTAAACTGAGGAATAAAAGTTGACACTATGCACAGGGATAGACATAAAAGACAGAAGAGTTAAAGTTGCTGTGAGAATCATTAAATTCTGCAAGGCTTGTGTGAAGCAGCATTTACAATTGTAGCAATTATACTGCATGAATATAGAATAAGTTATTTTTATAACTAAATTCCAGCCAAATAGCACACCAAAGTCAGGATTCAACAGTGAGCTGTTCAAGGTGCAAGTATTGCTACACAGTAAATTGTCAAAACCTAAAAAGTGCAGCTCAACCCTCAGTGTGAATTGAAGGTAGTTCCCAAATTGGGGTGTCAAAAGCAATTGTTTTGGAGATAAATTGGGTAGAGATATATAAATGCACTTTGGATGAGCCAGTGATAGCCCAGAAAAACACTAACCTGCTGCTCCAACAAGGCCCATGCCAGCACCGGGGAATGATCCCTCAATATAGCATAGCTTTGGCCCATGTAACCATCAAAACTGGTTCCAAGATCCTGCAGGTACAGACTTGCTAGAATAGAAAACACTGACAATGTGACAAGGCTCATCCTTTCTTTTAGGAGAAAAGAACATTATAACTTAGACCGTCTGACAAGTGACCCCAGTGACAGCTGAAAGTTGGCAAATCCACAGCTACTTCAGTTTTATTATTCACTGCAATGCTTCAGTCTTTGCCCATGCCTACCACTGCCTGCTGGGGGAAGAGCTGTCACAATCTAATGGTGAGGAGAACCAAGCGATACTCCAGATTTCCACTGACTAGTGGGATGTGAATTTCCCACGGATAGTCTGACATTTCCAGGTGCAGTTCTGAAAGGCGGCTTCTTTCAGGCTGCAGAAGTGGGTCTTTCATTGACCACTTCTGAGCCTTAGCTTGCAGCAATTCAACCAGAAAGTATCAAATAGGTTTTTTCTGATCTGAGTTACAGAGTAGAGCTAGATGTATGTGGGTTGCACCAGCTTTGATATCCTATATAAAGCCCCACCATGTGTTCATTAGCCCTCATGGCCTTCCTCTAAATCATTAGTCTGCAAGAGGAAATACAGAATGGAGAAAAAAAAATCACGCTGTTTTCTAGCAGGGTTAAATCTGGTTTCAGTGCCTGTCATTCTTTCAAACATTTCCCACATTAAAAATGTGGAGCTTTAAATTAGGCTTGTAGGAAATGGCTCCTCGAACAGTTAAATGGCTGCACTCTGGACACTGTCAAATGCCTTCACTTTCCACAGCTGTGGGTAGTTTGTGTCCCATAATGTCCTGAAGCAAACACACAGGCAAAAAGAGTTATTTCCTAAGCAAATAAACGGTTTAGTTATATCTCCTTATTCTGACCTCACTGGTGGCTATTTGCTGCATAATGAAATTCCCTATTAAAAATAGTTTTCACACAGCGAAAAATGGGAAGATCAGTCCCTTCCCAACCGAGGTACTTCCAGTTTGATTTCAAGAGGGAAGCTAAAGATTCAACATAGACCTTGGAACATCCCAAGCGAAGTAGCAATTGAGCTTAACCAAAATGCTCAAGATTTACCTTAGTCACAGGCACTGGCTCACCATTCCCTCTTTGCTTCAAAGTGAAGCAAGGGAGGGATAGAAACAATCAATGAGCCAGAAATGTGCCCTTGTGGGGTCATCAAATGGCTCCCCTTCGGTGTGGGCCCTGGGAAGTTTTAACACATTTTTATCCAAGTAAAAATGTGCCTTCACTTCCAAAGCCGAATGTTCAGTGAGCATTTCTGAAAGTCTAATGGGCCACAGAAGATGTGAAGCCACTGCCTTTGATGTGGGGAACAGCAGGAACAAATTGTTTGAAAAAGTTAAAGGGGAATATTCTGCAAAATCTTCTGTAAAAAGGAATATAGATAAAACCCGCATAAAACCAGCCCTATTTAGGAGTAACAAATAACTACTAACAAGCTTTTAACCAAAAACCAGTAAACACACATAGGAAGAATCACACTAGTGTTACCTACAGTGCCTCAGTGAGGGAATTACAAATTCAGGAGTTTAAATGCGGAAACAGTTAAGGAGATTCATAAATTTGTTGGCTGTTATTTGAAGCTGAAACTTCAAAAAAAAACAAAACCCAACACCAAGCTGCTTCTCAGTAACGCTGTGTGGGTAAGGATTAAATTATACTTATGATTCACTGCCCAATAAAACACCTGGCAGAGATGGAGATCTTGAAAATCCCCTTTTTGTTCCAACTGACAACTTTTCTTTGCAAAAAACAAAGCATTTATCTTCAGGAAATTGAAAGAGGAAGCTGGTGAAATACTTTCCTGTTGTTTTGCTAGATTATCTCAACTAGCACTCAAATGTGATTTTGCTCACTTGGATCACAATATCAAACTGTAAATTGTGCAATGACATTCCCCAGTCAACCTTCCGCTAAGCAGATCACTTTGACAGCCAAAGCTCAACCTGGAAGAAATTTTGGACTTAATGCAAGAAATGTAAATGGATTTTACAAGCCTTAGATTTGTTAGACTGTGCACCACCTGAGTGCATGTTAAAAACATTCAAGCCGTCTTGAAGGACCAAATCAAATAACACAGGCTGAATTCTCATGATGCATGGTCTTAGTCTGTCCCCAATTTTAAGTCATAAGGAAGGGAAATGATTTGTTATGAACAGACTCATCGACAAGGTGCAGATTTTTTAGGCTGTGACATTTTCCTGGTTTCAGCTGGGAAAGAGTTAATTTTCTCTCTAGTGATTGTTGTGAAAGGAATGTCAAGAATATCTGTTGGGTTTAGTTGTTGCTGATCGATGTTTACACTATTCAAGGACTGCCAGTGGAGATCAGTGGAGATGAAGGACTCAAATATGCTGCCCATACGTATGTATCAAGTGCTATTTTATATGTCAAGTGGACATCAGTTGCCTCAGCAAAAAAGAGGGTTTAAGACTTCTTTTGTCTCTCTTGTGTCATATCTGCCAAAGCCATGCTGATTTCTCAAATATTTCAGTAAGTGTTACAGAGCATCTATTCATGGACGACTGAATCAAGCCTTCAATATCTTTGAAACCTCTATCATTCTGACAAATTTAGTCTGATTTGCAACAGATTTAGAATACTTATTGGCTAACAAGATGCACATGTACAGTTATAGACAGTGAATCCCCCAGGGAAGCATGCTGAAAAATAAACACATTGCTTATGGAAGAATAAGTTTTTTGAAACTGTGAAACAATTCATCAGGAAAAAGGTTGTTAACAGATTGTTGAGTTCATATGTATCTGCTGCATGACAGTTTTGGAGAAGAGGTCTTTTCAGCGTAATTTCCAGCCAAAGATGCCCTTGTAATCCATGGAATCATAGAACCATAGAATAGTTTGGGCTGGAAAAGACTTTAAAGATCATCGAGTTCCAGCCCCCTGCCCTGGGCAGGGACACCTCCCACCAGACCAGGTTGCTTCAAGCCCCATCCAGCCTGGCCTTGAACCCCTCCAGGGATGGGGCAGCCACAGCTTCTCTGGGCAACCTGGGCCAGGCTCTCACCACCCTC
>JAHREE010150401.1:0-27833 GCA_033628505.1 Tringa tobata | reverse complement strand
TGCCCCATCCCTGGAGGGGGTTCAAGGCCAGGCTGGATGGGGCTTGGAGCAACCTGGTCTGGTGGGAGGTGTCCCTGCTCAGGGCAGGGGGTTGGAACTGGATGATCTTTAAGGTCCCTTCCAACCCAAACCATTCTGTGATTCTATGGTATTCATGCATACAGAGCAAACAGCCTGAGTTTAGCACCCTACAACAAACCCCAGCATCTCCCTGTGGCTTCTACACCATCATCCAATGTTATGTCTAACAAAATTACGGAAAAGCTGCTGACCCAACCCAAAAATATCCCATTTAGTTTGAGATCACTCGAGGATACTTCAGTGTGGTCGATGCAAATAAATTATGACTCTTCAGTTTTACCAGGCTGCAGAACTTTATACAGTGAGATGTATTTGGAGGTTTAAATCTGGAGGCTTCAGTGACAGGTGCATTACATTCAGGATTTCAATATGTGAAAAGTTTAATAGTGTCAGCCTTTAATCAGTTTCAAACATTGAAAAAATTACTGTAACTACTCTAACTTGTTTTCTTCTTTCCATTAAGTCTTGTCTGGAAAATCAATTACTTTACTTGGCATTTTCTGACACCACTTATTGGATGAATAGCATTTGGTGAAATTGATAAGTATGGATTATGGATGAAATCCAGGGACCAAGAAAATTTGAAGGGTATTTTGCCTTTGAGTTAAAGAGGGTCAAGCCCGAGCTTTAATCAAGTTACCTGACAGAAGTAATTTAATGATACTATCTCAACTACTTCCCGTAAAATGCACATGGTCTGATTCTGTTCTTATTGATTATTACATATTCATTGAATGACATGGAAGTACTGCATTGTATATGGTGGAACAGGTGAGATCAGAACCAACTCTGCTTGATAAGAGCAACCAAAGGCCAGACGACCTAGATAGAAAATTAGGTTTGGGAAAATTCATTTACATATCACCGGTGTTTGTAGATATAGATCTTTATGCAACAAACTCTACAATTCTGGTAACACTCCCTGTGTGTTATTCAGAATACTACATAAACTCATCATGCAGGTCCTGTTCAGGCAGGAGGTTATTGAAAAGACTTCCCCAGAAGCACATGTGGAGGTCATGAAGCCTGTGGTACCATTAGGCATGCTGAGGAAGGAAAGGGGACCTACAAGAGATCCTACCTCTGAATCAAACCTGGGTGGATATATGTCATGCCCTTCAGAACACATTCAGTAATTTCAGGCAACAAATCTGTACCTTTTGGTTTGTACCTATGAATTTTAGAGGGCCTATGCATTTCCAGAGAAAAAAATCTTTCTGATTGTAACTTCAAATATAATCTTTTTTTTTTTTTTGCAGAATAAATAAAATAAAAAGGAAGAGAAATTGGGTTTAATCCACATTGTAAGCTCTAGAGGTTAAAAAATGCATGTGGTGGAACTGTTGGTGACTAGAACAGTCGATTTCTTGTGGTTTAAAGGAAAAGAAACCACTACTGGAAAGAGCATAGGAATAGATGGGAAACTTGGGGGAGATACCTCGCTCTCACTCTAACTGGAAAATCTCCACAGATTTTAATGTCTTAGGATCATGCCTTACAGAGAAAAGCTTCAGATGTAGAAATATTTATTACACTGTATCAAGTTCAATGCTCAAATATCTTAAGCAAAATGATAGGCATTTTACATTTATTCACTGAGAAATGGTTCTCTGTAACAAGACAGTCTTTTAGGGCTGATCAAATATTGCTGGTTTAAACTGATGAAAGTACAATACTTACGGAAGTATTTTGAAAATATGAAATGCCTTATAAAGTTTGGGGGTGTTTGCTTTATTTTTTTTTTAAATGAAAATATACTTTTAGGAGAAAAATCGCTTCTAGCAATAAAGAGGATAAAAAATTATCTCTAACTGTTGGAAGGATATAAAAGAAATAACAGGGAGAATGTGTTTTTGAGCTAACAGGAGCTACATCTTATGAGAAATAACAATGGGGTACAAAGTGAAAGATTTTTATGTGAAGTTAGAGCCCTTCCTAAGCTGTTTTCCAGCCTACATTGTGCTTGGGGGCACATTCGTAGAAGCTGTGGTGGGAAAAAAAAAGTGAAGAAAATGTTTCTCTCTTGTTTTGTCAACATTGAAACTGTTTACATCAATGTTTCAGCAGTTTGAAAAATGTTAATAGTATCTGTGAAGGAATTCACAGATTTATAGGATACATTTTTATAACTAAAAGACCTATTTGAATAACACCTATTTTTAAAAACGCTGCTTTCCTTTCCCTTTTTTTTTTTTTTTTTTTTTTCTCCAAGGTGAATTTAAAATTGTTAATGAAAAAGTTACAGCCCTCACTTAAGTAGAGAAGGGACAATTAAAAGTAACTCTGTTTTCCTTTTGATGATTTCTCTTTTGTTATTGGTCTCTTTAGAAGTGCATGAGGTGACTCACCTTCTCCCGCCTTCTTTGGACTAACCTGTGCAAAATCTTCTAAAACACCAAAGCAGCAAATGCATTGCTTTGTTCCTGTACAATACTGACCTAAGGCTTGCTGAGATCAGTTGGAAAATCTCAGCATTGTGTCTGCTGTGACAGCCTGACTCACAGATTTTTCTGAGAGGTACAGAATGCATCACCTCCCTGCCCTGTTTCATTCTTCCTACCAGGGTCGTTTCTGGAGTATTACCTTGATATGCTGTCCTGGGATGTTTCACTGCTGAAAGAACTTTTAGATTACATGCAAACCAGCAGTTCCGAAGGTCCTATTATCACTCTGGGCACCCCAATACTGTTTTTCCTAGCTAATATAATCTCGTACCTCCAGCATGATGCTCTAATAATCATAGAATCATAGAATGGTTCAGGTCCCTTCCAACCCAAACCATTCTATGAGTCTATGATTCTACCCCTCCTGGTGCAGACTGGAGAAAACCTGGGATGTTTTGTCCTGACAAGCAGGCTGAAGGCCAGGTCTGAAAGCTGTTCTTCTGCAGATGCAGTACAGCCTGATTTCTGTCCTGATTTCAACCAAATATACCAGGGGGCAGCTGCTGTGATTCTAGGGGGTTTGGGGTTTGGTTCTGTTTTGGAGGGGCATGTCTGCAGGGTTTTTTTCATATTAGCTTTCCTTTCTGTCCCTTTTTAAACCAATGATTTGAAACTTTGGCTGAAGGTATTGGAATGAATCCATAAACTGGCAACGATATTCAGCAACCTGTTAAAAAAAGAGATTTCTGATGGTATGGAGATTCCTCATTTTCTTTCCATTTTCTCTCTGCTACCTGCTAAATCCTGTGAATATCTGTCTCAAACTGCCTCTAACTAGCGCTCAGTCAGCTTCCTGCTGTGTTCTGTGTATTTTTCTCCCAGCAAAAAAACCTCTGGCTATTGTGCAAGGGGCACTGCCATCCAAAAATGTCATATCTCTGCAGTTAGTCCATGCCCAAATGATTTTAAGTTATACTTCAACTAAAGAATAAATAAACAGTTTGGATATTCTTTCAGCAACCTGGTTCCTAAAACTGGAAAACCCTTTCTAAAGCAGCATTTGGAAACAGGCCCTCATTTGTTTCTGTGAATATTTGAATTTTCAGATTTTTCTGCTTTGACTCCTTTCCTAACCTTGCTCACTTACTCAGCAGTACTCTCGCATGTGGGTTTACTGGTAGGAATGCTAAAGAAAATAGATCCTTTACAATACCCAGTCACAGGTACTGCTGAGGCTGATACATTGAGAGGGACAAAATAAAATCTGATGGGCTGATTTTCAAACTAATCAGCTCACCCAGTACAAACCAAACTCACAGAACCGCTTTGTTTCCACTGAGGTTCCTAACTGATTTCCAGAAATATTTAGTATATCCTGTAGTTCTTGCTCCCAATATTAAGTACAGAGAGCATTTGAAAACGCGATCACATTTTTATATATTCAAAAGAGAACCATCTCTTTAAGACTAGGTCACTTATTTAGGTTCCTGAATAAAAACATGGAATTTCTTTAAATGTAACACCTCACAGCCTTTGTACTCAGCCAGTGAATATCTGGAGAATTATAAAGCACTGTTCAGGAATTAAGCGTAGAGACTATTCAGAGTATTTGATTAAATGTTTTAGGAGGGACAACAAAAAGTTTAAAAGTCAAATAAAATTCTAAATAAAAATTATTGAGCTGGGTCTATGAAAAAGTGAACGGCATGTTGCAACTTTTCAGTTCTTATGCAATGATACGATGCCGGGGTTTGGTGACAGACTTTTTATGCTGATATTTATATTAAATGACACACATACTTGTGGTTCTGTGGCTCTAGCAGCCTTTTTTCTCCAGTGTCTTTGGGTTCGTGCTGTCTCAGACACATGACTCATAACTTCTGGCTTGTAGAAGTCTACCCGAGTGCCTTCCAGGAGCTCCAGTCTCCTTCCATAGAGTGACTCTGCAGGAACGGGTGTTCCTCTACCCTGTCCTTAACCACATGTGAAGGCATCTTTACATAACTACATTCAAAACCTGAAAAGGAAACTCAGATTGTTCCCAGGCTTCCCGTAGGAGCAAGTTTGACCTTTTCAGCTCTATATTTAACTTAAATATTTACATGGCAAAAATAAATCCCAACTATTTTTACTTTGTTTTCTGGAAATTTGGAATATTACACTTACATTTTCCTTGACTTTCATTTCTTCTTCTTATGACTCGAGGTGACTGAGACTCTTCCATCTGGATATGCTGCTTAGTTGGAAACAAAATGTTTTCATGATCATATGAAAACCTTTAGTTTTTTTCAAGATTCACAAAAAAAGTTAATTTTATTTTTTACATTCCTTATAAAACAGTTTCAATTTTACTGAAAGGAAGACTTCAGTGTTGTTTTTAAATGTTTTAGGAAGAACATATTTCACCAAAATGCTCCCCTTTTTCACTTTATCCCAGAATGAACAAATTTGAAAACTGGAAGAATATGTTAACTCAGGAAAAGAGGAAGAGTAAGATTAATCACATACAGGTTTTAATGCATTTTATTTTTTTAAAAACTCTTTTATTTTCATTGATTAATGATTCAATATCAGTAAGTAAATCTTCTCTATAAAACCCCAAATTATGTTTCCTGTTTTCTACATGGGAAAATCAAGGATGACAAAATTAGCTACGGAATTTGGATAAAGGAGCTCACCAGTGCTGGATGCTTCGTATTTGGGATGCTCTGTATTCTCTTAAGATCTGTAGTTCTAACACCTTTTCAAAAGGCTGACCTGAATTACTAACTCCAGCTTTAACAGCAAGGGAGAAATCATAGGTCTTTTGAAGTTAATAGCAAAACTTTCAAGGTTTTCAAGGGAGCTACGTTTTCATCACAAATCTATCTAATGTGATAAAATCTAGATCATCTAATCCCTAGTCCTGGAATTTAAGCACTGGACTTCTTTTTTCATATTTACCACTGAATAGTTCAGAATTGTAAAGAGAATATTTTTTCCCCCTATTGATGTAACTTCTCAGGGACCAGCAAATCTTGGTGGTCCTAGCACCCCTAAGAGAACTGAAATTTTTTAATGGAAATTGGAGCATAGATGAATGAGCTAACAGCAGGGTTCAATTTTAATGACAGCAACAAGGAATTCTGTAATTAAGCACATTAAGGCAGAACAACCTCTTTGAATTTCAGAGCATCTCTGGCTCATGCTCTAACATCTGTTTTTCTTGCACTGCTTTAATCTGCATCCTCCCTTCAGGCATCTTACACCAAGGGCTTGACAGACTTTCTGAGCTGACAGTAGCTGGCATCCTTTTAATTGACAAGGGAGACCACTCTTGAAAGGGATTGGGAAGAGCATTCTCTCTTCCCTCAGGGTCTAAATGCTCTGCTTTTGCAGAACTCCTGCAGGATCCGCTAGCTACAAATTCAACCTGAAAATACAGTTTTTTGCAGAACCCAAGGAAGAGCTCACCTGAGCTTCTCACATGCTCTGGTCTCTGTGATTTTGGATTTTTTGCCCAGCATCCCAAGGGGAAGAGGTTTTGTGTTTTATTCTCCACATGTCTGTTATTTTACCAGAAAGTGGGATAATGTCCATTTTCACAAAACACTGAGGCATATGCTTATGCCCCATTGGAATCACATGCAAATGAGACTTTATCTGAAGTTCTTCCTGTGTATACGGTTATGAGATGTAAGCATACATCCATATTTTTTGCTGCATCAGGGGCCATTGAATGCACCTTTAAGAAACATAAACGTGATACAGAGAAGTGTTATGTGTTGAAAATCATAAGCAATCACAAGAAAATAATTTACACCCCATTATATCAAGTGTTTTCATAAATTCGCCATACGGTTGCGCTGGTTTACTTGGACTAACTCCCATCATATACACAAAACCTCCGTGTAGATGGTTTGCTTCTGGGCAAGGAATCTTACCTTCCTGTTAGTATTTAATGCATCTGGTGCCACATAAATCAGAGCAGTGGTTTTAATCATTTCTTCTCCCATTTCCGTAATCCCAGTTATTTCACTTGGCCTCCTGTCTATCATTCCTGATTGTATTCATTGTGTTGAATAGCCACTAACTGGTGATTTGCTCAGATTAATAGTACAGATTCCTTCCAAATAGTGTTTGATGGACACTGTCAATTTGTCACGGTTTGTGTGATCTGTTCTCATAACCAATATCCGTGGGTGGGTGACACTGACTGAAACAACAGTTACATTCAGACATGGCTTTCAAGAAAGACTGAGCTTCAGCTTGTCAGGACTATTGCAATGATGGTGGAATGATTATGATTAAAACTAAGCGGATATTTCCACTTCTGCAGCCAGTGTTCCTGGTTTTATTATTTTAGTCTTCCAAAGAATGAAAATGGATTATCCAGATGATTTTTTTTCTTTTTTTTTTTTTTTTAAAGGAAAAAAAAAAGCTTTAGCTCCATTAATCTAGTCTTTCTTCACCTCTAAAACAAACCAGTTCCTCTGGATAAAATTCTAGACAAAGTAACGTGGTTAAAAAAGAAAACTGGTAAAGACACAGGACATACATTGAGCCTTGTTATTAACAGACTTTTGAAAACAGAACCCTTGCTGAGATGTTCAGAAGCCATTGATGGCACATTGTTTCTCAATATTGGCTCCACTCTGCATCCTGTTTGCTAGTCATTTTAAATTCAAACACCTCCCTCAATCCAATCCAATGTGGATGTTGAGCTCATTATAGATTGAAAACGTAAACCAGTGAAACTTCTGAAACAGCAGTAATTATTATTAGGCACAATCATAGCTCTGTTTTACTTCCCCATGGTACCTGTTGGATTTGTTTGCTGAAAATAAAAAAGCAGACTGTACACTCAAAAAAAAAAAAAAAAAAGGTATTTTTCATTAGGAAGGTATGCTCTCAGGTACTGTATTCCATTAGGAAGTGGAAGGCCTAGGATTAATATCATAGAAAAACGCATACAGTGTAGTGACAAAAACTAAATAAACAGTACAAATCACTTCTAAGATGAGATGCACCTGTGATACCAAGGAAGAACCTGCTCAAAGGGAATTGATTTCCTCTCACAGCTTACTCTAGCATTTGTAAGCTGGGACCCGTGGCACCCAGACACACAGTCCCCTGGCAGAGGACTCCCCAGCAGCCACGGTTGCTCCATCTGCATCCCCCTTCCCCTATCCCTGGGACAATATTTTCTTCATCAACCCACAGTAAGCTGAATACACAACTAAACCACACCATTTTGCCCACCTCTACTTGGAAGAGCTGCCCCGGATAAGTAACGTCCGCCAGTGTTGGGAGAGTTTCAAATTATTATTTTTTTTCACTCAAAACCCACATGCAAATGAGTTGGCCCTTACTGTCTCTTGTCATCCCACGTTACAGAGCAATCTGCACCGTCTGCGAGCTTCAGAACACATACTGACAAAAGAAGTAGTTTCCCTGGTAACAAGGACCATATGAAAGCTCTTAGAACATATCCTCCCCAGGAGTTAATTTGTTTCAGATGGGAAAGGTGATTACCTATAAGAAAAAAGGGAAAACAGTTGAGCTATTTAAGGATGAAATAGTAAAGAGTAAGCAGTGTTATTTGTTCCACTGTTTTCGTTTATATGCACATGATATATGTATTTATATACATAAATATATATGGTTTTGTATGGACTGTTATTGCCTAGGTGCTAATAAAAGCATGTAATGGACTTGGCAGTAAAGAACTTCTCTGAGGGTTTCATTACATCACCAAAAAATGAAAAATCATTTCTCAAATGAAAAGCTTGAATATTTCACAAAGATATGAAAAGATGAAAACACTATAGGATGCATGAACACAGGTCTAGCCAGAAGATTAGGAAATGCAATATGATTGGATTGCCAAAATTAAAAAAAAAAGAATAAATAGTCGTAAAAGTCACAATAACATTCACAAATAAAGCTACATAAGTGGGTATAATGTTTGCATGCAGATAGCTCTTTTAGTAAAAGTTAACTCTTCTTCCTCTAGAATAACTGGAAGTGTTATGATGTGATTGATCTAAATTGTCTTCCAGATGTGGAGTGTGGACTACTAATGATTTATGGCTCACTGGATTATTCAAACAAATGCTGTGTGGCTGTGATTGAAAGGCAAAGTTGCAAAGTTGTCTTAATGCACTTAATGTTCTTCTTAATGAACCCCAGGACACCATTGGCCTTCTTGGCCACAAGGGCACATGGGTGGCTTATGGTCAACGTGTTGTCCAAGGAATGTTACAGGAGTCATGTTGTTAAATGTGATCAGTGTAATGAACAATTGCAGTGATCACTAATTTGAGAATGGGCACTTCCTGAACTGTTTAATAGTTACATCCACAGAGATCCTTTGTCACAACATTTCAGTGAATAAGGATTCCTTTATGCTTTAACAAGACCCGCCTCTTCAAAAATGAATTAAATGAAAGACCAAGACAATGCTGGGAAGAGGAGCAGCAAATGAATCAACTATCTTTAACAGAAGAACTTTGACTACCTAGAGTGATTATTAAAACCCAGGATTTTCTTTGTTGGAACTTCAGTGTTTTTCATCAGCTTGGATTTCTCTGTGGGGTTTGTTGGGTTGGGGGTTTTTGGTTCATTGGTTGGTTGACTTTTTTAGTTTGATTTTTATAGCCCTGTGGGGAAAACCAGTGCAAAAAATACAGCTTTGCCTTGGCCTTTGCAGAACAATAAAACCATTAAAGTTGAGGTAGGGGAAATCAGAAACGTCTAAGTTTCTATATGCTTGTAATAACTGTGATTATTTGTCTGACTTTTTTCCAAGAGATGATGGCAGTAGCAATTCCTTCATAAAGTTAAATCTTTTTCTTTTTCCTGTTAGTTCTTAACAGCATTAATTCATTCAAGTTTTCAAAACAGTGTGAAAGTTTTCTTTTTCAGCTAAAAGAAGTGTGAAAATTAATACCTGGTTGAGAAAGATAAAAATAAGCAGTTAAAGGTAATCATAGAATCACAGAATGGTTTGGGTTGGAAGGGACCTTAAAGATCATCCAGTTCCAACCCCCTGCCATGGGCAGGGATACCTCCCACCAGACCAGGTTGCTCCAAGCCCCATCCAGCCTGGCCTTGAACCCCTCCAGGGATGGGGCAGCCACAGCTTCTCGGGGCAACTTGGGCCAGGCTCTCACCACCCTCACAGCAAAGAATTTCTTCCTGAGATCTCATCTCAATCTCTCCTCTTTTAGTTTAAAACCATTACCCCTTGTCCTGTTGCTACACTTCCTGACAAAAAGTCCCTCTCGGGCTCTCCTGTAGCTCCCTTCAGATATTGGAAGGCTGCTATAAGGTGTCCCCAGAGCCTTCTCTTCTCCAGGCTGAACAACCCCAGCTCTCTCAGCCTGTGGCCTCCTCTGGACCTGTTCTAACAGGTCCATGTCCTTCCTGTGCTGAGGACTCCAGAGCTGGACACAGTGCTCCAGGTGGGGTCTCCCCAGAGCGGAGCAGAGGGGCAGAATCCCCCCCTGGCCCTGCTGGCCACGCTGCTGGGGATGCAGCCCAGGATGGGGTTGGCTCTCTGGGCTGCCAGTGCACATTGCTGGCTCATGTTAAGCTTCTCATCCACCAACACGCCCATGTCCTTCTCCTCAGGGCTGCATTCTATCCATTCTCCGCCCAACCTGTATGATATATAATGGATATAGTTAAAACTATTATACTAGAAAAACAAGAACCAAAAGAACAAGCAAAAAAGAAACCAAACAAAAAAAAAACGCACATTACAATGTCTCTTTAACATCTCTGTTCCCAAAAGAGAAGACATGAGTTAACTATTCCTACAATTCAGTCACATATTTAAAATGTATGAAGGAATTCCTATAAATCTTTCTTTTTGCAGTGTGCCACATCTCAAATTATTTGGAAACCTGAGCTGGGTTCTGGCAGAAGTCTGTGGTTTTCTTGCTGAAGAGTTCTGCTTTCGGGGAGTATGTGTATTCCAGAATTTCCTCTTGCTCTCGAAATGTTTCTGGTTGCAAATCAAGATATTACTTTTCTTTTTAAAATACATGAGCGACTTGGAGAAAAACTTTGAGGAATGTTTAAGTGCCTTCTAGGTTAAGTCTCAGTTTTAAAAGTGATTTAGGCACACTACCTGGAGACAGATAGGTTCACCAAAAGATTTCCAGTGTGTCTAAAAAACCAAATGCCCTCTGTAATGTGGCCTCTTACCAGATGGATCTGTCCTCCTGAGGAGCTGAGCTATAATCTAACTCTCCTAGAGCCTAAAGTGAGCGATGACATGTCTCAAACTTCCCCATCTGCTTTTCTGTCAGACTCTTTCTATGTGCTCATGCAATGTTGATGTCTCACCCACCTGTGATGTCTCACCCACCTGTGATGGGGCTTGCTTCTATATTAGCCATTGGAGATCATTTGAAAGTTTGAAATATTTCTTTACTTTATCCTTTTTTTTTCCTCCTTTTTTTTTTCCTCCTTTTTTTTTTCCCTCCTTTTCATTAGCACGACCACTCTAATCCTCAATAGTACAAGTATTTAGAAAGTGTATTTCCTAATGTATATAAAAAGAGAGGCCTGATCTCAGTCTCCTTCTCAGAGTCTTTCTTCCTGTTAAAAGTCCTTGGATTCTGTCAGTCTTTTCTAGGGAAGATAAAATCTCCCACATGTTTATCTTCCCACTTTAGAGTCTTTGCCACCACTAAAAGACTGTGGGCTGAGGATCCCAGTCTCTTTCAAGGAAGATAAAATCACCCTCACTCTCATTTTTACTGCTGTGCTTTCTGTTTCTGAAGATCTGCCCCCTCATTGAGATGACCTCTCTCTCCTAAAATAGTTAGTGACACCTTTTTAATTTCTTTTCTTTGGCTGACAATTTCCACTCCACAGCCACCTTCTCTCTTTCCCCCATTACGTCTGGACAGAGAGTTGTTAAAAGTCAACGGTGCAATTAGTAGCAACCTCATTGCCCTGCCCTTTATCACTGACCCTCTCTGTCTTCTTTGAGCTTTTATTTTTGCTACAAAGCTGAGGTTCTAAAATATAGATGACACCAGCATAAAGGAAGATGGCAAATTAAAAAATCAAAAGTACTGACTCCCAATATTCGTACAGAAATATTTTTGATTCTCACACTAAGTACTAATTATCATTGTCACTTTTGAGGATTTCTTCTGTCTTATCTATGTACCTTTGGGGTTTGTCATATAGTCAAAAAAGAACCAAGACATACTATTGAATTAAAAAGTTAATTCATACTCCTATATGAAGTAATGAACCCTCATAGTGAAGAAAATCCTCTATGTTAATATTGAAGCATTACATTTTTTTTTCCCCAAATCGATTCAAGATGCATTTTATCCAATTTTTCCGAGGGGCAGAACAAGAATATATGCCAGCAGAATAGCTGTTGATACCATAAAGCCATCAAAAAAAGAACATAATTTCAAACTAAACATTGGAATCCTGTCACAAACTAAACACTCCATCTGGTGCCATTTAACTGAAATAACTTCTTCAAGGCACCACTCCCATGAAACATACAAACTTCAAACAACATTATTTTACTACAAATGTGGGCTATAAAACTTGATAGAAAAAAAGGAAACCATAAAGTCCTCAAGTTCCCTCTGAGCCTGAGCTAGAATCCAGATCTTCCTGAATTAAGTCACTTTCAACATGTTGCAACAGATCTTCAGATGACTGAGGGTCCCAGTAGATATAAGTTTTATTTTCATAATTCATCCTCAGCTTGGCTGGGAACAAAGTAGCCACCTCCACATTTTTGGCAAGAAAACTTTTTTTTTACTGGAATAAAGGTCAGACTCTTCAATAGGGTGTTTGGCGAGAGATCAGGAAAAAACAATATCTGATTTCCTTTACACTTGATTTCCTCTATTTTTTTCTTTCAAGCTTTAGTAAGAAGTCGCTCTTCATCCTTCAAATCCTTCAGCCAAACTGTAATTGCTTTGTTAGCTCCTTTTTGATCCACTCACATGCCCAATCTTTTATACCTGCTTTACAAATATTGTATTTTTAATGACACCGAAATCTGTGAGCTTTGGAAACCATTTTTTTTTGTCTCAACTTCCCAATTTACTAGAATCTGAAATTCCTTTACCCACAGGAAGATTATTATGCCAATGTCATAAACCTGTATTTTACTTTCCAGCATAACAATGAGTTTTCTTTTACAAGACTTTAAACAATCATCAAGGGCATATGCTCAGTATATAACTCTTGTCCCTACAATGGCTTTTCCTTGGGTATTTTTCTACTCTAATTATATATCAATCTATGGTGTGGACCCTCTCTTCCCACTGGCCAAATGTAACCTCACCAGAACCAGCATGAGATTCCTTCCACACTAGGCTCCACATATTTATTAGTATTAAAAAGAAACATGAGGGGATTGCTACAGTAATCCAGCCTTCATAAACTAAACATGAGTTCTGCTCCTGCACTAGAATGAAAGCAAGCACAAGAGGGTTTGGGGGCTGGTTCATAACTGTAAAAATTATTCTGTGCAAGTTTGTTCTTGCACTAGTCTGAACAAAAAGTGGAAATACTTTACTCATGTAGCAAAACTCACAGGCCAGGAACATGGGATCTCTGTAGACTTCTACAGAACACCATAAACACACTGCTATCCACAACGTTTCTCCTGACATGGACCATCTGTCTCATTTCCCTCTGAAGGAGAAACTGCACAAAAACCTGATAGAAATTCTCTGGCTTAGGAGACTAAGCCTAGGAGTTCATGATCTGTTTGGAGCTTGAAAGAAGCCATGCCCTAACTGAGGGTCGTGAAAGACAGTGGACTTGGAGAGGAAGAATTTACATCCCATGATGGGAAACTCCATGCTTTGGAGCTGAACAAAACCAAGTCCCTCCACCTGTCACAGAGGTCTGTTATCCATGACATTAAAGCTAGGATGGGTACCAAAAATGCATCTATTACATATGATAGAGAACAGGGTAAAAATTAAAGCAAAACTGACAAAAGCTACAAAAAAAAAAAACACCAAAAAACAACCAAACCAACAACATTGGAGAATGTGGCAACCAACTGAAGAGGCAGTTTTACATTACATTACTGTTCTCAAGTTCATCCCATGCAACCTATAACACAGCAGAGTAAATTTGTTATTAGGCAACTCCATGGTGCTACAGGGGAATTACATACAATAAAAAAACTAATAGAAATTTTAATAGTGGTGATGTACCAAGGCCAATTTTAAAATGCTTATAACTGTATTTTAAATTCCACAGTACTTGCAGGGATATAGCTAAGGTTTTAAGAGAATGAGATGTTGAAGGAAGCTCTCGAGGGTTCCTGGAAGCAACTTGTTAAAATTCTGTCACCAAATTGAAGGGAAATTGAGGATAATTTTAAAGCCTCTAATGCAATTCCTACTTTCTCTGGGTAGAAGAAACCATCCCCACTAGAAATGATTGGTCCCTGGTAGTCATGAAAACAACTAACAAAGAGTAAGTTATTTTGCTTTCAGAATGCACAGCACTCTTCTCAATTACATTATCAAAAATGTCTTGGGGATAATATAACCCAGGCACCTACAAGGTCTTCAAGTCCACTCCCTTTTCAATTACATGAGCTGAAGCTCATGCTGTTGTACCACTAGACTGCGTATCTTTTGCTTTCTCTGTCAAAGGAAAGCTTGTGGGGTGGGTTTGGTTGGTTTTTAATGGGTAAGCATATCAACAGATTTTCTTGCGTATGATCCTAAAGACTTTGTGATTGACTTTGAAACAACTTTGTCCTTACATTCCATTTTACCGAGTATATCGCGCCTTTTACCGATACAGGAGAAGTTCTTGTGTGGAAAATTTATGCTCCAGTCCTGTAAATACACAGGCACTGAAGCAGCTGAATAGTCCCAGTGCTTTCTGGGGGATGGCTCATGCATTTGAAGTGAAGCATTCTCATCTGCATTCGCAATAGAGGAGTTTAATGAAAGTATTAGGGTCAGTGTGGATTAACATTATAAATGAATTTCTGTTGCAGCAGAACAGCTAAATCCTACAGCTTCCATAGCAGTGAAATGACATTGGAACTTAAAGTTTGCTTGCTATTTTTTTCTCAGTAGCCAAATAATTAATCCTACCTATTGACAGACCTCATACAAAGTTCAAAACCTTAAAAATCAGTGCTATTTTTACAAGTTCTTTCAATACAAAAACCATAGTGGAGAATTTTTTATTTTTTTTTCAAGTAATGTAATTTTTCTGTATCTTTTGTTTTGTGCTAAGACGAAGTAAAATATTGGAGAAAATATTTAAAAAATAAACAAGAAATAATATTTTGGGGGAATGCAGTACTAAGCCAAGATCAATAAAATACCTTTACTAGATGGTATTCTAATAACCAAATCATAGATGTTAAACATTTAATTTTAGTATAAAACTCATAAAGTGTACCCTGAAGATACTCATTATCCAGTTATTATATTTTTAAGTTTCCCTGTAATACTGTGAGAATTTTAAAAGGTCAATACATCAGAGGAAAAAAAATATTCACCTTGAAACTATAGAGATCTATGTGCCCTTGGCCACTTAAACTCTTCTGGTAAGCTTAGGTAGCCAAAACCCAAAATATTGATTCACCTAATGTATTCCTAAAGCATTTCCTAATGTAGACCCTGGTATGTCCTTTAAAAATACACTTTACACAATTTGCTATCTACAACAGAAGCAAGGCAATCTGTTTGAGTAAATAATTTAATACTAAACTATATTTTTTTCTCTGTAAGAAATATACAGAAATATTTTGCCTAGAATTGCAGTGGTGATCTATTCAAAGACTTGCAAGTTGTGAAAGGAGTCTATTTTAATTTGAGTAATTTTCACAAAGTTGTACTCAATGTTCAGATTCTTCAGCTGTACCCACCTTGAATATCAATAACAATATTGCCATTTGCTATAGCAGCAGCAAATCAATGCCGTGTCACAGCTTATACAAATGAACATACTGTAGCTGAGAGAATGGGAGTTTAGTCTGAGTACGTGGTCAGTCTTAATGCTGTCTTCTTACCTATCTGCATTAAAATATGTTTTTAAGTACATGATCGTATAGTTCTTTTATTATTATTATTATTATTACTCTCAGTGCTACAACTAATAACACAAGAGATAATGTGGGGTTTTTGAGGACTTTCACCTTTAGGTTGAGCACACACATGAAAGATTTCAGCTCAAAAGGTGAATGAATGGAAATGACAGAGCACTTCTATCAGGGTTATCCCTTTGTCACACCACAATTAGAGACTGGACATGTTTAACTGATCGTATTGTGGTACCAGCTCTGCCAGGTACATATATGATATTCTATCAATGTAAAATGATTGCATTTTTTCAAGTGATTGGAACAACTTTATGTAAAACAAGAGTTTCTAAAGCCTGGGTCTAAGTTTGTGCCCAATAAAATCAGTAAGATCTTTGTAATAGGTAGAGTTAACTGGAAAATGTTATGCACTTTTGAATATCCCACCTTTAATTCTGTAAATATTTTAGTTGCACAGCTGGTGCTTTGTGTTTCAATCAATCTGCATTTCTTTTAAGCATTCCGTCCTGCTTCAAAGCACTGGCATCACTCTCTCCAAAAAAACTAATATGTAGAAGGGGATGAAATTATAGGAACTTTTGTTTAATTACAGTTTCAACTGATAACACTGTGCCATACATCACCACAATACCTCTTTGTTCCTCCTGGCTTAAAGAAGGTTAAACTATGTAAAGACAGAGTTCAGATGTTCACCATATGTAAAAAAAAACCCTTCCAGATAAAAGACATAGGGCAATGGTCAGTCCTAAAGAGAACACAATCTGTAAACATCAGGTGGACAGAGCAAGTTTTAATTTTACTGATTAAAGTAGCTACAAAAACAGAAACACAAGACAGTGTTTGTTGTGCAAGTGCTCCTTAGGTTTCAAAATCATCAAATAAAAAAATACTCTTGAAGATACACCCTTGACAGACATTCAGAAGAATCCTTGCCCTCGGCTGACAAAATGCAGGTCATAAATACCACTGACCCGTGTGGTCCTCTCTTCTGTGAGTTACAATTCCACCTTTCATCAACATCTTTGTACATCTTTACATTTTCCTCCAGAACAGGCCACCAACTTAATATTCTGCTTCAGGAAATTTCACTTATGTGGACAGTAAAATGCCAGCTAGAACTGATGGGTTGATACATATGATTTTGCCAGTGGTTAATAAATGTTATTATATATCCTGAACAAGCTACAGCCAAGTGCAGCTTTTTAACCAGCATCTATGTCACCACAGATCACACTAAGGAATCCGTTTTATGTCCCCAAAGGTGTATGATAGAAGCATCCTGCCCCGAGAAACAGGAGGAGCAGGCTATTGGTGAAACAGTTCCTCAGAACTAACAAAGGAGAATTAACCATCTCAAATCTTGACAACTGTCAACAAAAAAAAAATTATTAAAATCAGTTAATCAAAGGAAGACATTACAACTATCCCATCATCCTGTAGTTCAAAACTCTTAGAAAGAATAGGGATATTTCTAATATGTGCATGTATTTATACCTATATACACAGCCAGGCTGTGGTGTTCATACAACAAATAGAGCTAACCTTCTATAACCCCTTTAATGTTACTCAGCCCAGAAAACATGCCTGTTCCATCTTAATATAACTGAGATAATTTTCATAGTCTGAGAATTTAATTCTGTCCTGCCATTGAAGTTCTCCAAGAACTTCAATGTGTCTTCTAAAAATGGGGTTACAAATCTTGTGTATAGATGGAACCGTAGAGTTTTAGAATTGATGTCACTCTCCGTTTCACTTAAAATTTATGTCTTCATCCAGTTGAGATGTATCCTTAGAATTAGTCCTTTGGCAAATCACAGCCCTGACAAAAGAACTGAGAGACTGAAGATGAGCTGGTTTGGATTTTAAATTTGGCAAAACCCTCTTCAGATCACCCTTTGGAGCACATGTGGTGGTGTTACTCCATGTGGCCCCAGGCGATCACTGAGAGAGTTGTTATTTCACTTTAGGCTATCCTTTTCTTTTCTGGTGATTGAATTTTAAAGATGAAAACGTTCTAGTTTAAGGACAAAGGTTCAACCTGAACATCCATTTTCCCTGTGGGTTTCAGTGAAATTGTTTTTGTGATCTTGTGCCTAAAAATGAATTGAATGTAACGCAGCAGGCATTGGGTAACACAATCCTGACATTCAAAAACAATTAAAGTGGCCCCAGCTTTATTAATGGCCAGGGAATATTCTGTTTTCTAAAACAGATGCTTAAGTTATACCACAGAAATCTAATACATGACAGTTGTTATAGAATCAAGTCATATAGTTTATAACAGTGAGAGTTATTGATCATTGTCTTAATTTAATTGGCTTTATTTGACCATTAACCCATAGTCTTTCAAAGGCTATATTAATTATTTAAGCTTGGGATAACTGATAATAGCTAATTACTCATTAGTATAAGTCAGTGGAACAGATTTTTTAATTGGAAGAGTGGCTTTTATCCCATGTGCCAAAGTGAGAAATGAATTTAAGCTAGATTGAGCCACAACTCTTCAAGGCATTTGTCGGGCAGAAGACATGACAGACCAGGAAAATTTTAGGGAATGGAAGTCCATAAGAATAAATAAACAAAACAAGAAAAAAATTTCTTCCATTTTTTTATAATATTGTTTAAGCAAGATTGTGGCTGGGAGCAGGAATTCCTGGCATGTTTCCCCAAATACATTCTGCAAATATATTCCTGCTTTCTTGAAAGCACATTTCACCTACTAACACATCCACCACTACCTCCTGTTCTGCTGGTTTGCTTCCTTAGATCAGTTGGTGTTTTCAAGAGACAATCAAAGTATATTGGAAGTTTTGCTAGCACTTAATTTTAAACCCTGTATCTCGGTCTATGCAGACCTTTTATTTGCGTGAGGTCTGTATCATTCTCCTCTCAGATTCCCTTCTTTGGCTTGTCTTTCACATCAAGCCTGAACTTCTGTCCTTAGCCTTCAACTTGTTCTTTGTCATCCCAATGTAGCCTCTTGGTTACTTTTCCGTAGATTCTATGAACCTGTTTGGCCTGGAATCAGCCCCATGTACTATTTATGTCAGTTAAAATAACTTTTTAAAATTCTGTCCACTAATGCTCATTAATTTCAACCAAGACATTGTTATCTACTCAAAGGAAAACACAGCAAGACACTTCTGTAGGTCTCTCCTATGGATCTTCCTATGCATTTGGGGCTGGATTTATCTGATCTGCGTATTTAGACTGTAAAATCCTCATGGCAGGAGTTGTGTCTCCATGTCTGCCTGATTCTGTGATGCTGGCACCTAGCAAATAATTTGTAATAAGAATAATAAGCTGTGTTTTGCCAGGCATGATCTAATGGTGTCCTTACCAAGGTTATGTGGCAAGTATCAGAGACAGAAGGTAATTTTTTTCTTTAATAAGGATGGTTTCTAAGAAGTATTCACATTTTAAATGGTAAAAATGTCATCTTTTTCTTTTTTTTTCTGTTTAACCAAACTGTTCTTTTTCAGACTAAAGCTGTTTAAACAATACAGCTGACCTGATTCTCACCTCAGATAACTGGCAAAAGAGGCACTTTCAAATCTGGGACTTCAAAGTGTTCCAGAAAAATCTCACATGGATTGCTGCTCACATTTGAAGGTAAATTAGACCATTAAAGAGGACAGAAACGAGCTCTAAACACAAGGAATTCAGAGCTTAGAGTTAAAATAGCAATAATTATATTATTATAATAATAGTAAAATTCTTCCTCCTTGATTCTCAGGCTTTGCACCCTTTGACTGCCTGGGACTGTTCAAAGTAATAAAGTTAAGTACATCCATAAGTATCTGGAAAACTTAAGCCTAATTTTAAGTTGTGTTTTACAGCACATGATGGGTATTTTTTTCAGTGTTGAGACACCTTTTTGCTCCCCAGAACCCAAACTCTCTATGTGTATGTGACTGTTGGAGAGTATTAATCATTTTTCCTAATTCAGCATTAATATATGATATAATCCAAACTTTTTAGTTTGCCCTGGAAAACATCCCACATATCAGTGCTGGAGACACGCAACACCTGAGGAAAGGCTGCTCATCGAACATTCCTGGAAGGAGGGTGTAGCCAGGGGGGGTCGGTCTCTTCTCCCAAGGAACAGGCAATGGGACAAGAGGAAATGGCCTCAAGTTGCACCAGGGGAGGTTCAGATTGGAGATTAGGAACAATTTTTACACTGAAGGGGTTATTGCACATTGGAATGGGCTGCCCAGGGCAGTGGTGGAGTCACCATCCCTGGAGGGATTTAAAATCCGGGCAGACACAGTGCTTAGAGACATGGTTTAGTGATGGTTTTTGTCAGTGTTGGGTTGATGGTTGGACTCGATGACGTGAAAGGTCCCTTCCAACCCAGGCAATTCTATGATTCTATGATTCTTGCTTTCCTTTTGAGAGTGAGACTTTGCTGGTTTCCTCTGCCCCTCCATGGCAGCCAGAAATCTGCCACAGGGCAAAGCCCACGCTGCCCCGCCAGCCAGAGAATCCATGCCGTAGGGTACATGCTGGGAGACTTTCCATCTATGTGATGATAACCTTTTTGCTAGAAGAGGTTACACAGCCAATAGCAAAAGCAGGGGAAAACTCAAAGGATTTTGCCAAGCTTCCTGTCAGTTGCAACAGCAGTTGTCCTGTGTGTAGGCAGCTAATGATAATTGGCATGTTCATTTGGGCACATCTCCTGCACAGAAATAAACATCAGGCGAACACTTAAGAATAAAGACATGGGAACTGTCAAGACAATAGTTTTGCTTCTGCTCTTTAAAAATTGCTGGGTCAGTGAAACAGCATGTTAAAACTACCTTTCTAAATATTTTATATTATTGCTTCAGAAGATCATAATAATCGTAGAAAGCCTAGAGCTACCAACCACTGTTATCATCCCAGCATTTCAACTCATTTCACAATGACTGATTTACTAAAACCAAGTCTGTCAGAAGTATTTTTAAGGAAAGCATTGGCCAGACGTATGTTTTCAGGTAACACTTCCCATCCACACACAAACTGTTCCTTCATCATGAAAGGATTTTTTATACAGCTAACTATTTGTATATATTTTAGCTTTCATACATATGTATGTATGTGTATATATATTATAGATTTTAAACATAGCCTGAGAAATATTTCTGCACATTGGGGAAGGCACATGTTATACCAGACACTGTAAAGGATTAAATAAAACACTCAAATAGGTGAGCCTGGAGTCACTCACAAATATTTGTGAATAAAGAAAAAAATAAGAGTGAGCCTGATCTTGGAACTTCTGTGAAGTTTACTGAAGGCTTGAAAAATCTTATAAAAAATGAAAATGAAAAATCTTCCATTAATTTTCTTTTCTGCTTTTCACAAGGTTTGTAACTATTCAAACACATTGTCCTAAGGACCCATAATGAAGTTATGGTGCTAAGCATACTTTGGTGTTTGCTCCGAATTTATAGATTGAGATGTGAAGAAGTCAGGAGGGAAAATTGTTCAGAATGGTTTACTAAGCACTGCTAAGCTGGGATCCTTTTTCCTATTTACGTCCAGAATTCTATACTTCTACTTAGAAGCGCTCCCAATAAATTCCAATGTCAGGGTCTGATTATGAACATTAAGTTCATCCAATGGATTTTGGATCAGGCCCAAAAGCCAAATCAATAGTTGGAGCAGACCTACACATGCAGCAGATATTTTTTTAGTTACCACTGATACCACACATCAACTGAAATGACAATTAATTAGAAGTCCTTATATTAATACTATAGAATCGTAGAATGGTTTGGGTTAAAGGAGACATTCGAGATCATCCAGCCCCAGCCCCTGCCCTGGGCAGGGACACCTCCCACCAGACCAGGTTGCTCAAAGCCCCATCCAGCCTGGCCTTGAACCCCTCCAGGGATGGGGCATCCACGGCTTCTCTGGGCAACATACTGGATACCTGACTAGAAAATATCCACATTACAGAGTCACAGAATCGTCATGGTTGGAAAGGACCTCTGAGATCACCTAGTCCAACCATACACACACAAAAAAACCCTACAATCTCAGGCACTAGAGCATGAAGTGCCCTGAAGTGCCACATGTCATACTCGAACTTCTACCGGGAGCTATAACTGTTCTGTAGATAATGGGGTTGCAGACAAGCTTTTTTGAATTCTTCGAGGGCAGATGGAGCAAAAGGAGCCTGTGAAGTGTTACGACTGGGAAGGACAGCAAGTGTCCATGATGGGTGTTTAGAAAGAAACCCAGCAAACTCTCAAAACTGTAGAGGCTGCTTCCCCCTACTCCTGGCCATGGTCACTTGGGTTTCTCCACAGCAGCGCAGATCCCCTTTTTTGCTGGAAATAAAAATAAATTATGCAGAAATTCCCGAGAATGACCTTTGTGACTGATGCTCTGGGGACTTTGTCAGGTTTCTCTGGTCCACCAAACCACTGACTACCCAAAGGCTTCTGACATCCAACTCCAGATCGACTCCATCTCCAGCTTTGGTTTAGATTGGATATTAGGAAAAATTTTTACACTGAAAGGGTTATCAAGCATAGAACAAGCTGCCCAAGGAAGTGGTGGAGTCACCATCTCTGGGGTTATTTAAAAGCCAGGCAGACACTGTCCTTAGAGACATGGTTTAGTGATGGCTTTTGTCAGTGTTGGGTTGATGGTTGGACTGGATGATCTGAAAGGTCCCTTCCAACCGAAGCAATTCTATGATTCTAAGAACCAGAAATGGGAGTGAGGGGTACAATTATTTGGGCTGTCGTGCACAGATTGGACCAGCCAACATTCTGATCTGTCTGTCCTTAAATGGCATAGACATTTTTAAAATGGAAGCTGTACTGTCTTGTGCCTGAACACTTCAAGGAGGGGGCAGGGTTTATACAGAGAAAAGCAAGAGCTCCAGTATGGAAATATTTTCTTTTTGCAAGCATTATTAGTTTCAAAGGGAGTCTTATAAATGTGGAGCTTGATAAGGCCTTGAATTAGACAGATGAAATAATGAGAAATGACAGCAGAAAATGAATGGAGACAGTAGAAAGAAAAGACCATGAAAAACCAAATGAGCAGAGAAAGCTACCTTAGGAAGAGCATCATTTGAAAAGCACTGTTTTTGAAAAAAAATAAATATTCAATAAGTACAGGTTAAAAACAGACAAAGGACTGATAAAAAGGAGTTTTGAGAAGAGACCTGGTATTGTAGGAGGTTGAGTGACTCCGAAAAGGTAAAATGACCTCTGATTAGTAGGAGGCAGCAGGAGCTCAGTATAATATGAGCAGGCTGAGGGCTAAACAACAGAACACAAATCATAATAAAAAAAGGAGTAAAAGAAAGGAGGGGCAAAAGAGGCTTGAACTCTCTGTAAGAAGAGAGGGAGGCACTGGACTACCTCCTGAGCAAAGAAGGTGGGCATCCAATGCAGTGGAAATGATTTACAGGAAAGTGATATGCATAAAAAGAAGAGGCAAACACAGAGATGAAGCTAAAAAGGAAAAGTAAAGTAGAGTTTATTAAGAAATATAATGATTCTCAATGTAGCTCAAAATTTTGCAAGAAATATGCACTTTTTTCTCAGATATTTAGTCAGAAGGACTGTTCAACAGAAACTGAGCATATCACAAAACTAGTTCCTCTCACAATACTTCTCTCAAGGCTGCTTAAGAAGATTATTTCCATACTTTATAACATATAAATAAAAATGAAGGTTGTCCAAGCAAGAGCTGTTTCAGGAATTAGAAGAGATTTCCAAAAATTAAAGATTTTATCAAAGAGAGAGTTCACAGAACAATAAACGCAGAAAACAGCAACTATTTTGTAACTTTTAAAAAAATTAAAAACATCTCTAATTACAGTGAATTCTTATTCTAAGAAAGTTTTCCTCTAAAAAAACAACCAAATTAATGAAAGAAGCCTTTTCTTTATGTGTTTATAAATTGAAGGGAAATATGAGTTCCTCATTGTGCTAGTTTTAGGAATATTACATAAGCTAAGAGCTCACTTAATTAATTTGATTTTTTTTTTTTATAATTCAGGAAAATCAAGTGTTTGTCTACAGTTTTAAAAATGGGAATATATTTCATCATGGTGCGAATGTAACCTGTGAGCACTAAATCAAAAAATTATCGCTGTCACGGACCTCTGCCGTACTTTTCCCTTCTGTAAAATAAGACCAGATTATTTTGGCCTCTTTCCTCTATCTCTGCTACTCAAATTGCAGGTTCCTTGTGGAAGGGAGTCTATTTTGCTATTTGTCTGTGGAGTGCCAAGCAGAGTGAGAATTTAGCCTCACCTGGAGCTTCTAAAATAAATAAAAAATTATTGAAAAGAAAACCATGAAGCTGATGTTCAAAGCTATCCACAAATGTCGTATTCAAAAGAGCTGTGAATGGCAAATATTGATTCTGTGTATTCCGGATAAATCAGAATAAACCCATTGTGCTTTGTGACATTAGGACTAAAAAAACTTTCTGCTGTGAATGGGTCCATAGTAAGACATAAGGATCCATTTTTTTTCTCCACTGTCATAGTCTGGAATCATTCCTAATCCCAAATTGTAAACTTTTATTATTGTCATATTTTTAGATGTTAGCCACCTCAGCATATTTTCAGCATAATTATGAGTTGTGAGATTGGTATTTTAACATGCAGTATATCTATGGAATTGCAGTCTATACCTCGGAGCTCACTTTTCAACTCCTAAATTGAACTACAAACCCCTGTGGTATTGTTTATGGAAAATTCCATAAGCTTTTTAGGACTTTTGACCTAGATTCCTTAATGTTTTCCAAACAAGAATTTCCCAGACTTTACCAAGAGACTTGTTAGAAAAAAAAGAAAAAGACATAGGAAATAAAAAAATAATAAAAATAGATTTCACTGTTTTGTTTTCTGAATTTGAAGATCTCATAATAAAGAGGAAAATTCAGTTCTGCCCAAACATTGCCACTGTACAGAACAGTCATCTGTAATTTGACAGATGCCAGTATCCTATTGTTATAAAAGCAACATATGAACTCAAATAAACAGTGGTTGCAGCTAAAGGAAACACGGAGGCTATTGATAAATTAATTGAGCTTTATGAATAATTTTAGATAGAGATGGCAGTAAATAACTGCAATAGCAAGAAGGACCTAATAGTTTATAGAATTTCTTTTCTTTGTCTTATTGAAATCCTAAAAATTATTTTTCTGTGAAGGACAAAGACAAAGATAAAGCCAGGGTCATGCTGTAAGAAACGCATATTATTTATAATGCATTGCTTAATGGTTTCAGCCAATGGTAACAGCAGGGTTCACAGCCTTGTGAATTATCAAAAAGAGTTGGCTTTTCTGATGAACATGTGCATGAATATGCAGCACTACAAAGCTGAAGAAAAATCTGGAAGTCTCTGATCTCAGGTTACTGGAGTTCTTTTCTTTAAAGACTTACTTGACCTTATGATGGCATGTCAGCAAATTAGATTTAGGTAATGCTGTTCCCAAGAGCTCTAATTATGGCTCATATGTATATTCTGCAATTCATTAAAAAAACATGCATTATAACAACCTTACGGTATAATAATTTGCATACACATCAAAATAGAATCTGAACAACCAGAATTTACAGAATGGCTTTAATTTTTCTGAAGCATTTAGATGTTTCATAAATACTCGTAACTATTATTCACTGCTGACATGCATTTTTTGAACTGTCTGAGCAAGGGTAATTTATAGTTATTTTTGGAAGTGGCCAGCACAGATAACTGGTCTGCTGAAGAACATCTACTAATATGAAATATAATTCTTTAAAAAAAATAAAATAACTGAACAGATTGCCCTGGGTGTGACATCTATGGAGGGCAATGAGAATACAGTAATGAGAATGTCTTATGTTTGCTATTCCTCATCCACACTGAAAACTTGTCAGAAAAATGGATTACCTGCAGTTCCGTGCTGTTTGCAGTTCTTTTCTTGTCGTTGTAACAGGACACCAGAAGTTTAATATTTAATATACCCTGTGAAATACCACAGTTATAAAGATGTGCAGATATCAAAATATTTGCTACTTTAACCTCTTCCCTTTTGCTGAGACAAATCAACATCACTTGTAATGCTGCCTGCTCTTTTCCAGTTTCTGGGAATAACGTTACATGCTTGCAAGTATCACAGACACATGGACCTTGAGACATGAAGAAATCCCCCTCAGAAGGTGATAAGCATTTTGGGTTGCTGGCAGCCCCCAGACCCAGGGGTCACCAAGATGATTTCAGTGACTACTTGTTGTATTGGTGGCCGAGCTGCCTTCACCTTTTTGAACTCAAGAGGAAGATCTGCAAGCTGCTGAGTGTCTCTCGCAATGTGATGTCAGTTCCTGGTTTCTGGTGACCACAAGGAGATGCTCAGCATCCTGTCAAGATGACTTTGTACTGGGCTAATTTACTAACAGCAGTCCAGTATTCAGGATGGTACCCAATCAAATTAAGTAATTTGAGGATACAAACTAAAAATATTCAAGAGAATTGTTGCAGCATTGCATCTTCAATCATATGGATTTAGATGTAATTGGTCATACCTTAACAGGTACTTCAAAGCTGATGGAAAGGACCAAAAGGCTTTTAAGCCAAGAAGTTAAGTGGCTGTGGAGGAAAGTTTATATCTGGAAAGTCATGGACCTGTTGGAATATGTCCAGAGGAAGGTCATGATAATGATCAGAGGGATGGAGCACCTCTCCTATGAGAAAATGCTGAGAGAGTTTGTGTTAGTTTTGCCTGGAGAAGAGATCTCCATGGAGACCTGTTTTGCGGCCTTTCAGTTCTTGAAGGAGGCTTATAAGAAAGATGGGGAGAGTACGGTTTGCTGCAGTAGAAGGGGGAATGGTTTTAAACTAAAAGAAGGTAGATTCGGACTAGAAATAAAGAAGAAATTTTTTTACAATGAGAGTGATGAAACACTGGCCCAGGTTGCCCAGAGAAGCTGTGGCTGCCCCATCTCTGGAGGGGTTCAAGGCCAGGCTGGATGGGGCTTGGAGCAACCTGGTCTGGTGGGAGGTGTCCCTGCCCAGGGCAGGGGGTTGGAACTGGATGATCTTTAATGTCCCTTCCAACCCAAACCATTCTGTGATTCTATGGTTGATGATGGGTTGTCTATGGGTGGGTTTGCAAGTCAGTGTGCTACGGCTTCTCTCACCTCTGGTGTGTTGCCTGTGGGTGTGCTACTACAGCCGGAGCTGTTCATGGACTGACACTGCATTTACTTGAAAGAGTGATGAATTAATGTTAGTAAGAGTGGGACTGAGCTCATAACTATCAACATGAAAATTTTATGTGTCTTCAAAATGCCTTATCGTTACTGACTTTTCTGAGCTCCTCAGTTCAAATGTAACTTGCCTGAATAGCCTCAAAATTCACAAAAAAAAAATGTAAGAAAGAAAAGACATGAGTGTAAGGCCAAAAAAAGTCAGACAAAAAGCAGCTTTTCTATGGCAGTTAAACAAAAGCAGTGCAAATTTATGTTAGCTGTAGAAAAAGTGTCACAATTTTCTCCTATAGAACCATTGCCCTAATGTGAGGCTGTGTATAATCCTTCTAAAAATGCCATTAGAAGAGAATTTGTCACTCCAAACTGTAGTTACATTTACAGTAGAATATTTGTACAAGCTGTTTGCTGAAATACGTCTGTTTTGATTCCTCAGTAAAGAGAGGAAAGGCAAGAAGCTCTAGCCTGTATTTACCATGGCACAGACTCAAGATAAGCCTTAAAATTACTTTTTGGTGTCCAAACAGTGTGGTTTACCCATCAAAAGGTTATTTGTTATAAAAGAGCTTTATTTGGCAAAACATTGGGAACATTCACTTTTTAATTAGAGCAGCAAACTTCTGAGCAGTCCGAGGCCAGAGCTATGGCATTTTATGATGCTTCTTTTCCTGATTATAAAAGAAACAACAAGTGCAGCAGAATCTATTGCAGCCCCTGGGAATTCCCTATAGGTCAGTTATACTGTGAAAAAATAAACCAGGAACTGTAACACTGAGTTCGCTTTCTTAACATCCTGAGGACTTGTTTAAAACCTGTGGAGCTCGGCTCCTGGTGTTTTTTTCCTTTGTTTATCCTCATGGTGCTAGAAATTTTAAAACCGCGTTTCATTCATTTCCTTTTCCTATATACGCAAGTTCTTATTTTTAACTCCATTTTTATTTGGAGTGTTTTTTGCACTTTCATTTTAGTAGTTGAGTGCAAGTGGGTCAAATGTCAGCTTAAGTGTCTTTTTGCTTTGTCCTTGAAGGAATGGGAGCTTTTCTTTTGCTGGGTATTTTTAATAATACTTGCTGCTCTCAGCTGGATACTGTGC